>SNQJ01S0112351.1:22353-33438 GCA_010110895.2 Picea sitchensis
TTTTTAACAATTGGGGGGGGGGGTCCAAAATGAAATGGTTTTCTGGTGGACCCCCTACTCTAACGTGGCAGGAATCTATTGCACTTTTCTGGCATACCACCACCATATCATGACATCACTTTCCACTTTTTCTCCTACAAGCTCTATCTCATAACTCTGTCAGTCCATCCCCCTTGTTTCACCCGTCACAAGTCCCCTCACCATTGTTGGTCTCCACTCAACACCATCCACGTCACCTTGTCGTACTCATCACCCGTTTTTCACCTGCCATCTCAATCTCCAAATGACCCATTGGCCATTTATTACAAGATAACTTATCCATTAAACTTGTTGATCTGTACCCCGCTCCCAACGGGTATCCGTTCACCCGAAACTAGCCCTGCTCCTTCATTCGCCCATTGCTCATCTTATCCTCACACTAGAAAGTTTCCTTGTCTCCTCTCTGATTCAATCAGCAGCCCAACCACAGCCATTACCACTAACTTTTTGTTTGAATTGCAGGTATTCTTCACAGCGATGGTGCCAAAATCCAAGAAAGCAGAAGCCAGGGAAAATCCTTTCCTCCCACCTCCTGTTGACCTCGACAAGATCCCATTGGCCGACAAAGATCATCTAATATCAGACAATAGGTGCGAAGTTGACTTCATGGATTTGCAGTCGTGGCTCAAAGACACTTTCTTAGATCAGAGCAATGAAATCGGGCTCTGGGAGTCCAATCTTCCTCTATATCTTTTCCCCCAGGTCCATCATTTACCTAAATTTTCCCTCAAATTCCAGGCTCATTACCTTCCCGACCAGAGAGCCATAGTCTCGTCATCGGGAGAAACTCTATTCTTCATCACACCAGAGGCCATTGATCAAATGATGCAGATACCCAGAACTAAATCTGTCTCCCCTTTCAATCTCGAAATCATAACAGAGTTATACCAGAAACTATCTTTTCCTCAAAGAGCCCAGATATTTGAATTTTTCCTCCCACAGGATGCTCAGTTCCCCAAGTCAAATCCCTCGTATCCTTCCTCCCTGTTCTTAGAAAAGGGAAACCAAGTCATTTCATCACTCTGTTGTCTGCTCGGTTATTTTTCAGACAAATGGGTGGATGAAACTACATTGGGTTTTCTGTCCATTTTCTCTACCGAGGAAAAACCCACCACTCAGTTTGACTACAGCACTTTCCTAGTGGAGAACATTCACGAGAAGTTTTCAAATTTCACCACAGAGGGCATGTTTTGGTACTCCTCCATACTGGCTTACATGTTCATCTTCTTTCAAGCGGATAGGTTCTCTTTCTCGATGCAGAAAATGGACAAGGACGAGAAGCCGCAAGCGGTAACATCTTGGACTTCGCTGCTCAGACAGAATTCCACAGAGTTCAGTTTCAAACAGTTCATCGAACAGTTTTACCACCCAGTGGTGAGCATGCTCAGTGGCAGACCAGAACTAAGAATAAATGAGGAGATTCAGAGGATTTTACACCTCTCAAACCTTGCAAAAATCGGATATTGGTATCTTTACCAAAATCACATTGAGATCAGAATATATGGATGCGAGTTAGCTCCATACAAGTTGCCCAAGTATTTACCCATGAGGATTTTTGCTCTGGAGTACATAAGACAGATGATAAATTCAAACGACATACACTTTGTGTCTCTAAAGAAGAAACATCAGCTCAGAATTAAAGGGCAAATAGGGTCTTTTATCTACAATAGTCGAGGCGTTGGGGAAGAAGAATACATGTTTCTGAAGGAAATGAGGTTCGACGCTAGTTTCCTGTGGCAATATGACCCATGCGGGATCATTTCGGAGATGAGGGTTAAGAATAAAAACATTCCATATGTTCATTCACCCAAGCCCGAAATAGAGAAGTTCGCAAATCAAACGGAGTGGGAGGTGAACACTCTAGAAGAGACAGAACAACAATCTCCTCCTGTTGTTATCTCACAAACAAACATGCCACAGGTTCCAAAGGAGAAAAGGCCCAGGAAGGATACTTCACCTTCTGTCACCGAAGTCTCAACCGAATATTTCCAATTACACACCAAGAGGCCAAAACCCAATCATACAACTGACTCGGCTAGTGAAAAGGGAACCCAATCCACTACAGCTATGAAAGATGATCAGTCAACACTTATCTCTAGCAGCCAACAGATCACATCTACTTCTTCATCCAAGAAGAAGATGGATACTTCATTAATCAACCAACCAAAACAAGGAGGCGTCAAATTAAGCATTTTTTAGAAATATGACCTGATCAAGAAGAGGAATCAAACGCTAACCAACAACACTTATGCTCAGTTTTGGAAACAGACATCCACGACATACCATAGACTGTTGTCTGCGTTTGATACAGAGAAAGGTAGAATGCACATGGATTTTCTGCAGGCACAGGTGCCCGACCCAAAGGTAATCACTTACTACAAAAGGGCAACGTTCGAGTTCCACACCAGAGATGTGCACCCGACTGATCAAATGGATCTTCACAGGAAAACTAGAGAAATGGTTTTCTCCACTTTGGAAAATGCTTCTACTTCGGCTGCAAAACTACAGGTCTCTCTGAGCAATGTTCAGACACAGTTAAAGTTAGAAAAGATATCATCCTTTGCAAAGGATAACAAAATTAAAACGTTGGAAGAATTGGTCCTCAAGATTGAGTATGACCCCTCGAATGTGAAAGCAGCCGAAGAGATGCTCAAAAAGAAAAATGTTGATATAGCATCTCTGAGGAAACAACTGAAATTTCCACCAACGGAAGATGCACAGGCAAAGGAGATAGCTGAGAGAGAAAGTGAGAAGGACGAGATGCTCAAGTTGATCATGGAGAAGAATGCACAGTTGAAAGAGATGGAAGCAGAACTGGAAAGGCTAGTGAAGGAGAAGGAACAATCAACACCTATGGAAGTCATTCCATTGAGCGCAATTCCACTCACAGGGGTAAGCACAACATCTGTAGAAGAAACCTCCACAACAGAAATTCCCTCAGCAACTCCACTGACGGCTCTGGAAAAGACAGTGGAATTAGCTAAATCCATGGAGGAAATGGACTTGCAAGAGACAGAAATTAGCAGACTAAAAAAGGATTTTGAGGATCTTCAGCAACTCAAGTCTTCTTACCAAACAAGATACTCCATGGAGAAGCAAACATCAGACAAGCTCAAACAGGAATTGCAGCAGCTTCAAAAGCAAACAATGGCGGGCAAGACACTTGTTGAGGCCAAGGAAAATATTTGTATGGATATCTCCAAATCTAGAAATGAAATATGGCCTATGGTGCAAATCATGTTCGAGAAAAAAGAATCAGTACAGAGGAGCAGGCAGGCTATTGAGAAAATAAAAGGAGAGTTGGGAGAAATGCCCACAGAAGCCACTGAGATCATTAGATTCCTGAATTCGAAAACCAAGGAAGAATTAGAGGATTTGAAGATTGAAGACAGGACAGAAACCATCCTCAAAGTCAAGAGGGTTCTGACCAACAGAGGACTTATGCTGCAGTTGGAAGAGAAAGTCCAGACTATGGATGCAGGGGTTCAAAGATTTTTTAGTAAGATCGAAGCTCTGCAGAAGAAAGGTCTCCCGGACTTAATGGTCCTAAATGATAAGTTAATGACCCTTCCTGATTATAAACAGAAGCTGGCCACGGTGGCCAAAGATAGTTCAAAATTTTCAGGAATACAGGGTAGCATAATAGGCAAGGCGTTCTTAGAAACTTTGCAGCTAGACATCAACATACAACATGAGATCTGGTATATTTTCATCGTCAGGCCAACTTTTTCCAAGTACACAGAGATGGATGAAATATACCGAAGATTACTCAAAGTCATTATTCCGAGTCAACTACGATGGGAAGAGCTATGCAATTTGATCGGGTAGGAGATGAGGTGTCCAAGTCTAGTCAGCAATCAGATCAGACAAAGTTGTGCAGATGACTCACCAACAGCCTTCCCTAAAATCAGCTTGAAGAATTTGACACATCATTAATAGTCCCTAAAGTTTGGTATCTTGTTGAGTTAGTTAGTTAAATTTAGAATCTGCCACGTCCTGATCATTAATGACAGGGTCGTTGTAACTTTTATTATAAATATTTCCAACTTAGAAGTATTGTTGTTGTTGATCTTTACGCCCGAGCAAGCTCTAGTTGTTGTAATTTTTATCAAGGTATTATTCCAGTAATACAAAGAGAAGTTTCACAGGATTCCTGCGTGTCAATTGTTGGTGAAGTTCCCTCTATCTGCGTACAAGTTTTTCCTTCTCAGTTATCATATTGTCTTTCTAAATCTAATATTCAAAGGAAGTTAAAGTTGCATAATTTACCATTGTGTACTCTGTTCTTAATCTTTTATAGATTTAAATGTTTTCCTTTGATGTTATAACAAAGAAATTCTTAAATGATTTTTTGTTTTAACTAATATCCCACCTTTTCAGCAATACACCATTTTTATTCCTAAAGAATCCAGCATTAGCACTATCTCGCCCTGTGAAACGAATCTTGTAAAGGTTGTCTTTAACTTCTATCTTTTAAAAACAGACCCCGTAGCCCAATGGAAGCGTAAGTGATATTCAACCACTTATTCAAAAACAATACAAACAACTCGGTTATATTCTTTCTAACTAGCCTAAAATCTTGAAAACTCAAACAAATCTAAAACTCACAGAGAGATCCCTCTCTGAAACTGGTAGGGCTAGCTTCTAGTTTCAAAGCAGTTGGTTAAGGTTACCTATGATAAGTTTCTTCTTACCTCATAACAACCTCTGGGAATTTACAGAGTGATAACATAAATGGCGACTCCACTGGGGGACGAACTGAAACAAACTTTCCACCCCTTGTTTTCTTTCCCCTAGAACAAAGACGACTTTATTTCTGGAAAAAACGCAAACCCTAATATTTACCTAGAAATAATGTTCAAAGGTTGTTAAATTTTGTGTATAAATAACCAAAATCTCCAAAGGTAGAATAAAATCAACAGTTCTGGCTCCCAAAAGAATTTCTACCAGATCTCATCGTGACCCAGAACCTGCAATAGTAATAGATAATCCCGAAAGACTACTAAGGAAGAAAAGCACTGTAGAAATTTCGAGGAGTAACAGCCCACTTCCGAGGTCTTTTTCCATCTCGAAAAAGTTAGTTGTTCTTCCAGACCTTGAGTCTGAGATACCCTTTCGAATAAGTCTTTTCAGGACAAAATATGACAGTTTTTTCAATGAAACGGTCTTAGACCAAACCGTTTTTCAGCCCAGGACCCCTGAGATACTTTCTCCTAGAGTTGAATTTGAGCAATGTTTTCACTCCAAGGCTGATAAGCTCGAAGACCTAGTCGCAAATATTGGTATGGCCTTAGACAAGCTCCATCTTCAACAGTTCGTCGAACTTCCTGTTTTAACCATTGCTGTAGTTTCTGCTAAACTTACATCAGATCACTCCATTCCTCCAAGCCCTTCGTCCTCTATATCTTTAGGCATCTCATCTCATGTCACATAGGTTGTTGTTCAGCCTCCTCCACCAATCATGGTGGCAAGATATGCTCCGTTGGTATTGGTTTCTCCTTTACATGACATGCCCCAAGATTATCAAACTAGACTTCCACAGTTCGATAGCATCGACCCCTTGAATGCACAACAACATGTTGACAAAATGAACGATTACTTTGACCTGCAAGAAGTAGACAAAGTTGATGTGCAGATGAGATTATTTGCACAAAGCCTAACTGGAGAGGTGAAAAAGTGGTTCAAAACTTTACGTGTTTCTACCATTACTGACATATCAGACTTTCCTAGACTGATGGGAGGTAAAGAAAAATCCTCTCCAAATTCTGTCGAAGTATGAGAACATCAGAAGGAACCAAGGAGAGACAATGCAACATTACTACACTCATTTCAACAATATATACAATGCTATCCCGACTGAAATCAAACCACCACAAGGTTTAGCATTAATAAAGTTCCCTGATCGTTTTGACGCTGACATGTCATATCAATTAAGGGAAAGAAACGCAACAACTCTGGAAGACATGAAAAAAACTGTCATCAGTGTAGAAGCAAATCTTTTGGCTAGAAGGGCCAGGTAGAGAACAGAAAAGAGGGTCACCATTAAGGAAGAACCTTCTATTTCCTCATCTGATGCCAAACTAGATTCTCTAGCCAGAGATATGGAGAAAATGATGGAGAGACTCACCATAACTGACAGGAACCCACCTAGGGAGAACCAAGTTACCCCTCAAATCAAAAACCCAAACTTTAGGAGAAATCCACCTCATATTAGACAAAGAGATCCTAGGGATCAACAGGAACAAAGGGGACATGAGCAACAGATAAGACCACCTCTCCAGGAAAACTATGTTGATGATGGGGAGGAAGTTATTGAAGAGTTTGATGATGCTCATATAAATCTAATGGGTGATCATGATCACGATCATGATCACGATCATGAGTCTATTTTCCTCACCCAAGAAGAACATGAAATATTTCTCCTTTCGCAAATAGAGGTGAATGAGGAAGTTGAGAAAACATAACAACAAGCCTTTGAGAACGTTATAATGGAGGTTCACAAGCAATGTAACCTGAGGAGTAAGAAGACTAACAAGAATTCTTCGAAGAAGGCTGTTGAAACCAAGAAAACCTCAGAAAATCCTCCCAAGAAAGCCCCTGGGCGTAATGACGTTGAATCTCTTGCGCAAAAAACTCCATAAATTCTTAAGAGAACAAGTCGGACAGAAGTTTCATCAACCATTCAAACAGGTGCACCTGTCCACAAAGTCTTTGTCGATAAATCAGAAGTACAGAGTTTAAACAAAACCACCTCTTTTTTCAGCCTTGAAGGGGAACTAGAAAAATTGAAGATTCCCATTCCCCTCTCCGAGTTGATGAACAAGAATGCTTATAGGTCTCAGGTGATAAAAGATTTAAGTATCGAACCCAATATCGGTACCAAAGCCTTGAATGTTGGATATGTACTCCACTCTAACACAATAAACCTTGTTGATGACCAACCTGAGCTCCTATTTGGTCCTGGTGTTGACGGTCAATCTGATAATGGCATCGTAGCCCCTTTTTACATCAGCCTAAATATCCATGATCTGATATTACAAAATGTTATGCTAGATTCGGGTGCTTCTCACATCCTAATGCCCAAAGCTGTGATGGAAAAGTTGGGACTTGATGTCACCAGACCTTACAAAGATTTGCATTCTTTCGACTCCAGCAAGGTCAAATGTATAGGCTTGATTAAATACTTATGTATCACCTTGGCTCATATCCCGGCAAAAAGTTTGGTGATGCACATCGTTATGGCAGACACTCCCCCCAGGTATGGTATGTTGCTATCAAGGTCTTGGGGAGCTAAATTGAGAGGAACCATGTAGCTAGATATGTCCTACGCCACCATTCCATTTTTTGGTCAACAGAGAAGACTTTACAGAGAAACACTGATGAAGTATATGGTCAGTAGTCAGGAAAAGCCACACAATTACCCACTATATTCCCCACACTCTAACCTGGATTATTTTATTCTATATAACGATGGTGATCTTGAAGAACAAATCACACAACTGGAAGATGATGCACCTGATCCAAAGGGCGATAAAGCGATTGTCGAAGTAAGAAACCCCATGGTTGAGGAAAATGAGGAATTGCCAGCATACTTCTGGAGCATGGACTTTGATGGTGTTGTGAGTAAAGAAGGAGTTGGAGCCGGAGTGTGAATGCATAACCACAGATCAAAGTACTCCGAGAATCATTCCTATAAACTGAACTTCCAATGTACTAACAACATAGCCGAGTATGAGGCTTTAATGCTCGGCCTGAAATTATTGAAGAAAGTTGGTGCTAAGAAGATAATGGTAAGGGGTGATTATGAATTAATTATCAAGCAAATCAAAGGTGATTATGCAGCAAAACATCCCAGACTTAGAGCGTATAGAAATGTTATTTTAGATGCTCTCCAATGCTTTACTGAGGTTGATTTGCAGGTGATGCCTAGAGGACAAAATATACTCACAGATGGACTGGCTACATCAGCAGCTACCTGTAAAATCCCTTTTCATCCCACTCGCAAGTACACAGTGGAGGTGAAGTGCAAACCCACCGTTCCTGACAACATCAGATATTGGCAAGTATTTGGAAATGACGATCAAATTGAAGATTTCCTGCAATGTAAAAAATGATTTTGAATGTACAAACATAGATTTAGAACAGGATGAAGAATTTGTAAATAAATCTGTTTTTGAGAATGGTAGTTTATATACAATAGTTGCTGAAGAAATCAGTGAAAATGATGTAGAATCTGATATCCTGCAGTTGAAAAATAATGTGTTACCTAGAGGGTTAGTTCCGTTGGAAGACTTGTTTGATTTTAATGATGTAGCCAAAAAAACGAAAATTGAAGGTAGCAGTAAAGAGGTTGAAGATTGTAACATAGAAACAGAAGAAAACCCTAAAATAATAAAACTGTCTAAATCACTGCCACCATAGAAAAAGAGAAGATACATTGAACTTTTTAAGAAATATATAGATGTTTTCGCCTGGGGCTATGAGGACTTAAAATCCTATGACACAAGCATCATACAGCACTGGATTCCTATAAAAGAAGAACACAAACCTTTCAGGCAGAAACTTAGGAGAATTAATCCTGAGATGCTTCCCCTGATAGAGAAAGAAATCAAAAAGATGTATGGTGCCAATATTATAGTCCCTTTGAGATTTTCCAAATGGATTTCTAATCTAGTTCCAACCAAGAAGAAAACTGGCGAGATCAGGCTCTGTATAGATTTCAGAAATCTGAACAAAGTCTCCCTCAAAGACAATTACCCTTTACCCAAAATGGACCATATTTTACAAAGGGTGGTCGGATCCAGTAGGATCTCCTTACTGGACGTTTTCTCTGGTTACAACCAAGTTTTGGTCCATCAGGAAGATCAAGAGAAGACGGCTTTTACCACACCCTGGGGAACCTTCATGTATGTGAAGATGCCTTTCAGTCTGATGAACGTTGGGATTGCTTTCCAAAGAGTAATGGATATTGCCTATGTGGACGAGACTGGAAAATTTATAGTCATTTATCTGGATGATGTAACTGTTTACTCCAAATTCGATGAAGAACATTTTCTCCACCTCAAACGTGTGTTTATGAAGTGCGGGAAATTTGGGATTTCATTAAATCCTAAGAAAAGCCTTTTCGGGTTAGAGGAAGGTAAATTGTTGGGACACATAATCTCAAAAGACAGAATTAAAATAGATCCCAGCAGGATAGAAGCTATCCAGAAGGTGGAACACCCTACGAACATCAAAGAACTGCAATCTTTCATTGGAAAAATAAATTTCCTTAGAAGATTCATACCAAACTTGGTCGAGCTTCTCAGGAATATTACCAATATGTTGAAAAAGGACACTAAAATCAAATGGAATGCCGAGTCCAAACAGTCATTTGAGTAGGTGAAACATGCTCTTACTCAAGCCCCAGTTCTGATTAGCCCAGACTATACCAAAGAATTTTATCTTTTCTCTTTCGCATATGAGCACACTATAGCAGCAATATTGTTGTAAAAAAACAGTGAAGGGCACGAGCAACCCATAGCCTTTTTCAGCAAATCTTTAAGAGACACAGCGTTGAATTATAATATTATGGAGAAACAAGCATTCGCCCTGGTAAAGGATATAAAAGATTTTAGGGTCTATATTCTCCAATCTCACACAATTGCATACGTCCCAAACACAGTGGTTAAAGATATTTTGACCCAGGATAATCCGGATGGCAGAAGAGGAAAATAGATTGCGGTCATTCTGGAATACGACATTGAAATAAAACCTACTAAACTGATCAAAGGACAAGGTTTGGCCAATTTGATGGCTAAGTCTAATTTTCATGCTTTAGATATTAACTTTTTGGTTGCAATAGACAGATCGGAAGAGCAGGTGACTCCAAACATAAAAGAGGCATTCTTAAATTCCCCTTGGTACGCATACCTCATTTTTGTACTACACAATTTACAGGCTCCTCTAGGTTTGACTAAGACCAAAGTTGGGTTTATTAAATTGAAAGCATCAAAATTTTGTATTATGGAAGGCAACATCTATTGGAAAGATCTTGGTGGCATCTTGCTTAATTTCTTGTTAAAAGGTGAAGCTGACAAAGTTCTTCAAGATTTTCATGCAGGAGACTATGGTGGGAACCTGAGCTGGAAGACCACAGCTAACAAGATTTTGAGAGATGGATTTTACTGCCCTACTCTGTTTGTTGACGTTCATCAGAAGGTTACTTCTTGCCACCAATGTCATATTTTTTAAGGTAAAAGGAAGCTTCTGCCACTCCCAATGAAACCCATCTCTGTTGAATCTCCTTTCCAACAGTGGGGGTTGGACTTCATTGGTGAAATACATCCTCCCTCTTCGGGCCAACATAAATGGATCCTCACTGCCACAGACTACTTCACTAAGTGGATTGAGGTTGTACCATGTAGGCAAGCTACTGACTCTGTCATCATCAATTTTTTAGAAACTAACATTTTGTCTTGTTTTGGATGCCCCAGAAAAATTATAGCTGACAATGCAACGGCTTTCAGATCCAAAAGGCTCATAGATTTTTGTAATCAATATCATATTACTTTGGGACATTCGAAGGCTTATTATCCACAGGGAAATGGGCTATCTGAATCTTCTAACAAAATTCTGGTGAACATCCTCAGAAAGACACTACAGGAAAACAAAAAATCATGGCATAATAAGTTGGTTTTTGCACTCTGGGCTGACACAATTAGCACCAAAAGATCGATTGGTATGTCACCATACCAGTTGGTGTATGGCATCGAGGCAGTTTTTCCCCTTTCATTAGGAGTTTCGGTCATGAAACTATTGTAGGAAACACAAGAAGAACCAAACGATGTCCAATGAAGAATAAACCAAATGATCCACCTAATGCAATCCAGAGAAGAAGTTTACAACAGAACTCAAGTGATCCAGGTGTTGGAGTTACTTCACACACACCTAGGATTTCTTTTTCCTAAGGTTTTTATTTGTTTATTAGTCATAATTAGTCATTATCCAGTCTCCTATATTTTAGGAGAGAATATTCCACCTGGAGAATATTCTCTTTCAGTTCAC
>SNQJ01S0112351.1:33488-50492 GCA_010110895.2 Picea sitchensis
CAACTCCACTGATAGCTCTGGAAAAGACAGTGGAATTAGCTAAATCCATGGAGGAAATGGACTTGCAAGAGACAAAAATTAGCAGACTAAAAAAGGAGTTTAAGGATCTTTAACAGCTCAAGTCTTCTTACCAAACAAGCTACTCCATGGAGAAGAAAACATCAGACAAGCTCAAACAGGAATTGCAGCAGCTTCGAAAGCAAACAATGGCAGGCAAGACACTTGTTGAGGCCAAGGAAAATATTTGGATGGATATCTCCAAATCCATAAATGAAATATGGCCTATGGTGCAAATCATGTTCGAGCAAAATGAACTGGTACCAAGGAGCAGGCAGGCTATTGAGAAAATAAAAGGAGAGCTGGGAGAAATGCCCACAGAAGCCACTAAGATCGTTAGATTCCTGAATTCAAAAACCAAGGAAGAATTAGAGGATTTGAAGATTGAAGACATGACAGAAACCATCCTCGAAGTCAAGAGGGTTCTGACCAAGAGAGGACTTATGCTGCAGTTGGAAGAGAAAGTCCAGACTATGGATGCAAGGGTTCAAAGATTTTTCAGTAAGATCGAAGCTCTGCAGAAGAAAGGTCTCTCAGACTTAATGGTCCTAAATGATAAGTTAATGACCCTTCCTGATTATAAATGGAAGTTGGCCACGGTGGCCAAAGATAGTTCAAAATTTTCGGGAATACACGGCAGCATAGCAGGCAAGGCGTTCTTAGAAACTTTGCAACCAGACATCAGCATACAACACGAGATCCGGTATATTTTCATCGTCAGACCAACTTTTGTCAAGTACACAGAGATGGATGAAATATACCGAAGATTACTCAAAGTCATTATTCCCAGTCAGCTACGATGAGCAGAGTTATGTAATTTGATCGAGTATGAGATGAGGTGTCCAAGTCTAGTCAGCAATCAGATCAGACAAAGTCGTGCAGATGACTCACCAATGGCCTTCCCCAAAATCAGCTTGAAGAATTCGACACATCATTAAGAGTCCCTAAAGTTTTGTATCTTATTGAGTTAGTTAGTTAAATTTAGAATCTGCCATGTCCTGATCATTAATGATAGGGTCGTTGTAACTTTTATTATAAATATTTCCAACTTAGAAGTATTGTTGTTGTTGATCTTTACGCCTGAGCAAGCTCTAGTTGTTGTAATTTTTATCAAGGAGTTTTTTCAGTAATACAAAGAGAAGTTTCATAGGATTCTTGCGTGTCAATTGTTGGTGAAGTTCCTTCTGTCTGCGTACAAGTTTTTCCTTCTCAGTTATCATATTGTCTTTCTAAATCTAATCTTTAAAGGAAGTTAAAGTTGCAGAATTTACCATTGTGTACTATGTTCTTAATCTTTTATAGATTTAAATGTTTTTCCTCTGATGTTATAACAAAGAAATTCTTAAATGTTTTTTTGTTTTAACTGATATCCCACCTTTTCAGCAATACACCATTTTTATTCCTAAAGAATCCAACATTAGTACTATCTCGCCTGTGAAACGAATTTTGTAAAGGTTGTCTTTAACTTCTATCTTTTAAAAATAGACCCCATAGCCCAATGGAAGCATAAGTGATATTCAACCACTTCATTCAAAAACAATACAAACAACTCGGTTATATTCTTTCTAACTAGCCTAAAATCTTGAAAACTCAAACAAATCTAAAATTCACAGAGAGATCCCTCTTTGAAACTGGTAGGGCTAGCTTCCATTTTCTAAGCGGTTGGTTAAGGTTACCTCTGATAAGTTTCTTCTTACCTCATAACAACCTCTGGGAATTTACAGAGTGATAACAGCTCCCACTCGAACCAGGAACCCTCTTTTCCTGCGAGTTACCTTTCACTCTGAAACCAGTTGTTAGAAAAACAGGATCGTGGAGCAATAAAATAAAATAAATGCATAAATAAAATACAAAAGATACACAATACAATAGAGACACAGATATACGTGGTTCACCCAGTATGGGCTACATCCACCAGAGAAATTTTCAGGTCCTTCCTTTATTATTATCCAACAAATGAAGGGATACAACCTACAACACACCTGTTGTAACTTCCTCTTCTTTCTCTCACAGTTTCCTCTCACATAATACAATATTTGCAATTATACATAACCATAATACATTTCCCTCATAAAAAAGGGTTTCCTTCCAGGGAAAAACACCCTAACATAATTTCTATCGTCGGATCTGCGACCTTATAATGAACGGTCCAGATTTACTATGAAATTACAATATACATTTACAAGGAAAATTTTCCTTTGGAGAACGTTGTCCCCTGAACCCTCGTTGGGGGCCCGCTTGCTCCCGGACCCCCCCCGGCACTCCCTCGCATGGAGGAGTGTACATTCTTCTGGGGCGTGAAGTCTTCATGGGGTATAAACACAACTGAAAAACAAAGACCTATGAATCAGGAAGATAATCAGGCTCCACAACCAACACTCGTCCCAACCAAAAAAAACATGACAATGATCTAATGCATGACAAAATTGTTTCAAAAAAACATCCACCCACCTAATCAATTGGGGCTCCTGCAATAAAATATCTACATAATACAACATATAACAACTAATGCACTGCCCATCAGAGCTATATCGTGATAGTAACGAGAGCATAAGACATAGGCACCTAATGTCTTGTCTTTGAAATGAACCTATATGAAGCTAACCACCATGAACATGGAACTTTGAAGCTGAATGAACATGTGGAATGACATATACATGCACATATGCCAACTGGGTATCTTGTGCAACATTGGGCGGTAGCGAAGGAAAATGGGGAAAATACTCCCCCCTTAGACAACCCAGTGATGAAGTAAACATCCTCCTCTGTGGTGTGATACCACAGATCGAGACCGACCTTGAACCCCTATCTCGCATGATCCCAACAATGGATCAACTATTGTAATAATGAAGAGTTCCCTTAAGGGATGTACACTCCCGATAAAACTTCAAGATACCAATATCCATCAAAATTTCTTCTGTCTACTGTGAAAGAGGGTGAGGGAACAACTTCGTCTCCCTTTCCTTGGCCTCCCACTCACACACAAATGTGTGTGTCTTAACTTGCCGCTCCTCCTCCTCCTCCTCCTCTCATCGTCGTCGTCTCTGATTCACATACAAATATTGTTAGGCACATATATACATATAAAATAAATTGAAATTATAAAACAAATACATATATAAATGACCTTCTTGATAAAACTTCAAGAGGTTAATATCCATCAAAAGGTCATGTGTCTACTGTGAAAGAGGGCAAGGGAATAACTCCCTCTCCCTCTCCTTAGCCTCCCACTCTTGCACAAATGTGTGTGTGTCTCTACTTGTCGTCGCTCCTCCTCCTCCTCTCTCGTCGTCTATGATTCACATACAAATATTGTTAGGCACATATATACAGATAAAATAAATTGAAATTATAAAACAAATACATATATAAATGACGTGTATTTAAAAAAATCCAAATCTTTTTTTTGCAAAAAAAATATTAAAAAGCAACCGATGCGCCGCAAATAGAACATATGCCCCAAGGATGGTGTGTTATCTTAAAACAACATCACCGCCCAATGGTGCATCCCATAGGATGCTTTGCACTGGCTCAGTGCTTTTAATCTTGTCGGTTCAATGCTTTTAACATCACCAATTTATTTTGTTAACAAAGACGCATTGCAACGCTAAAATTTATAACGCGCAAATTCATGGTGCCCTTTGTTAAATCGAAATCACTGATGAGCCATGTCTACCAGAGCACTAACATGTTGTCTATCGGTGCATTGTATTACCAACACACCTCTAATGGGTCTTACAAAAGACAAATCACACTGTTTATTTTTCAAAACATGTTGCGGTGCATACATTTAACATTTGAGCACCAATGCACCACGTCTATTGACACACCGCCGCATATTGCAACAATGTACCTACTAAGTCACAACGCTCTAATTGGTTATTAAAAATTCACCCCAATGTTGTTGTCTTTACAACACCAATGCGCTTGTTGGATTGATGTGAACTGCTATGCTAAGCTTCATTATTGCAGCTGAAGCGGTGCGATGTGTTACTATTAATACATTGGTACCTCTGTGATAGTGGAGCACCAACATTTTGTACCGTAGTGCATTGTAAAGGATAGAGCACCGAAAATGAGGCGTCCACTAAGATGCCCCTCTATGAAAAGTCGGGCCATATATGTCCTTGTGCATTTCTATATACAATACCGGTGCATTGGCTTCAAATGGTTGCATCACTATGTTAAAGTTTATAAATTTTTATGTTGGTGGCGTCGTTAGTTAAGTGAAGTGTACTCATGCAGGTAGAAGCCAATTGTGTTATGGCTTCAGGGCGTTCATAAGGATGCACGCTTTGTTTCTATGATTTATCGTGGTGCTCTTATTTGAACGGTACTAGTGCATACATATATATGTGATGCACCAATGGGGGTGCTCACTCTAAATTCAACATAGTACACATCGTGTCGAGGCAAGCTGAAGCGTTCAGGCGCATCGCGCAAAATTGGAAAAAAAATTGAAAAAACTGCCAAATTTCAAGCAAAATTAAAATTTTGATTCGATGAAAATGAAAATAGGAACAATGTACCTAGCCTCTTATGTTCCGAGGAGGCATGGTTTCACCATTGAGAATAAATTAAAATTTGTGTTAATTTCCTAAATTTGGAAATGTGTGGAATCTACCAATGGAGTTATCCACATCGATGTAGAGCACCAAAAGCAGGGCATCTTAGGAAGGATGGTGAGGACTAGTGCTTGCTTGAGAGTTTGGAAGCACGGGATGCATTGTAACAATGAAAATCGATTTGGTAATTATTATTTTATTTATCCTATGTTAGTGCACCTAATGACAGTGAGGCGCACTATTGCGTACATTTCAATGACACTGATGTTATTTATTCGGTACATGTATTTTTTATTATAAAGTATGGCAATACTTTTGAACATTGACGCACTGGTGCTTTATGTTCCGTGTATGCCCTGGTGCAGTTGGTTAAACTGGGTGCACTGCTATATTGAATTTTATATATCGTTGACCTAGCAACACGGTTAATGAAGTGAAATGTATTGGTGCAGGTCGAATCCAATTGTGCATCGGTTGTGGGGCGTTTTGAAGGACGCACCACTTTGGTTTTTAGAATTTATCGTGGTGCTCTTTCTTGAATGTTATCGGTGTGTACATATATGTGTTCATATATAGAAGACACATCAGTGATGGTGCTCACTATGAATTTAACACAATATGCACCGCATTAGGGCGAGTCGAAGCGTTCAGGCACACCGCGTGAAATTGGAAACAAAATTGAAAAAAATGGCAAATTTCAAACTAAATTCAAATTTTGATTGGATGAAAATGCAAATAGGAAGGTAATAAATAATTTAGCTAGCCTCTTATGTCCCAAGGAGGCATGGTTGCATTGTTGAGAGGAAATGAAAATTCATGGTAATTTCTAAAATTTGGAAATGTGTGGAATCTACCAATGGAGCTATCCAAGTTGGTGTAGAGCACCATAAACAAGGCGTCTTAGGAAGGAAGGTGAACATCAGTGCTTGATTGAGAGTTTGGGAGCACAGGATGTATTGTAATAATGAAAATCGATATGGCATTTTTTTTTATTTACCCTACCACGGTGCGCCTAACAACAGTGAGGTGCACGAGTGCATAATGTTCAATGACATCGGTGAGATTTATTTGGTGCATGTATTTTTTATTATAAAGTATGGGGGTGCTTTTGAACATTTATGCATCAGTGTTATATTCTTCATGTATGCACTGGTGCGTATATACCTTAAAGGTGAACCGGGAAAAAAAAACTCTGCAAAAATCTTTGGTCGCCCGCCTCCGCTATAAACAATGGAGGGATAAAGTTTTCGAGGAGGTTCTGTAAAAACCTTGGTAATAAGGTGTTCTCCTTGTAGTGTTATAAGATCTATTATGATGAACCGTTCTAATGAAATATCCACAACAGTTTACAAATCAATGACCTAGGTTCAAACATTGGCATACATGCTCCTCCCTTGTGTGGAGTTTGTTGGACATGAATTGATTAAACTAAATATCATTAATGTAGCCTTCATGCAAAGTGTTTTATGGTGCTAACAAGTTACCAACAACCCTTATTCTTTGCTTAGTGTGTGAGGGTCAGTTGATCTTATTTCCTAGTTTATCTTCTATAAAAATACAGATTATATAGATTCCCATTTTTAAAAAAGGTACAATGACACACTTGTCTGCACTAAATGTCCATTAAATCAAGATTAACTAATAAGTAGACCATTCACACTAACATTCCCCTTAAGCTTGACTTGGAGGACATGAACGAAATAAATGTAGACCCATATACTTAGCCACGTAAATATTATGATTTATGGGAATCATTCTTAGTTTCTTATAGTCTATGATTTCAATGGCCTCTCAAATTCTAGTGTGTTTTACACATTGTAATGATTGTCTAGATCAATCCTTTGCAATCCCTACCTAAATTATAAGGGGGAATTCTTCAGTGTCTAGTTAAATTTTGTGTACCACAATTTTGTTAAGTGCACATTAGGGGGTTGTTGAGATAGTATCTACTTTGTTAAATATATGAGTATCCATTATTTTTGTTCAGGTACCTTAAAGCAAGTTCAAGAGAGCATGTTGGTGTGAATAATCATTTGTTAGTTAATAATGTCTTAATGGACATTTAATGTAAACATGTGTGACATTGAGATTCTCATTGATAAATTCGTCTAAACATTAGTTTAGTGTTCCTCATTGATGAAATGGTCAATGGATAATGTTTAGTGTTCCTCATTGATGAAGTGGTCAATGGATAATGTTTAGTGTTCCTCATTGATGAAGTGGTCAATGGCTAGCGGTCATCATTTATGAGTATGACCAACTCTATATAGTAAGATTTTATATAATTACAATATATAAGCTAAGAAATAATATTTAATCTTTGATAATTAAATTTGTACTTTTAAAGTTTTCTCCACTATATATTTGATGTCACCTTTTTCTGTTACATTTGACCATTGGTGTTACCTCTTTTTAGTCCCTGCCGTAGGCATAGAGGGACTATAGCAATCGATAAATCGTTGACTTCATATTAGTTTTTCCTTTGACCAGAAATATTTCCATATTATCTATTGTTGGAACCAGGGAACTGAAAACATCGATTTTTATATTAAAAAAAGTACCATATTTGTCATGATCTGATTGGACAAGGGATTGGAGGTCTTATTGTCATCTTCGCTATTCTCAATGTTATATATGTTGGCATATCCAAAGTATTTGATCGTATATGGTCTTTTTGAATCATATATTTTGTTATGCATTCATCAAAGGTGAATTAATGCTAGCATTAGTTCGAATGTTTGGTTTAGCATTTTATGCTAGGTAATTTTGATATGATGACATATCCAAAGTTTGGCCTTCGAATACATTCTCTAGTGTTCGAACTATTGTTACAAAAAATATAATAATTTTTTTGGGATACGTCAGAGACCTGCCACATTGCATTTTTTTCTTAAATGTTTACAGAGCATTTGTGACAGACTTAAATGTTTACCGAACAGGCTTGGTAGCATTCAATGGTTGCTTAACAGGCTTGTTACAATACATTTTCTTCCATTTTTTAAATTTATATGCTTCAGCGCCATTGCTGGTTCACTGGTTCATGCTTGTTTTTTGCATCTCCACTGATTTCTTATTTGCATGTTGTTGTTGTTCTTGCTTGCCTCTTCGTGTTGTTGCAGTTTGCATGCTTGGGGTTCTGCAATCATGATTGGAACTGCATCATTCCTGGTGGAGTGGTTGCTGCTTGCTTTTTTCTTCGTTGCATGTTGTTTATTGTTGTTTGATTCGACTTTGCAGGGTTGGGGTCGTGCGCCTGCAGTTGGGCCTTTTGGTGCTTCTTAACTGGGTTGTTATTTGCTACTTATTCTTGTTTGCTTGGTTAACTAGTTCATGCATTCTTTTTGCATCTCCAATGATTTCTTATTTTTCGTGTTGATGTTGTTCTTGCTTGCCTGTTCGTGTGGTTGCAGTTTGTACGTTTGGGGTTCTGCAATCATGATTGGAACCACATCATTCCTGGTGGAGTGGTTGTTGCATGCTTCTTTCTTCATTGTATGTTGTTTATTGTTGTTTGATTCGACTTTGCAGGGTTCAGGCCCTACGCCTACGGTTGGGCCTTTTGGTGCTTCTTAACTGGGTTGTTATTTGCTACTTGTTCTTGTTTTCCTAGGGTTTGTAATGTTGGGATGTTGCATCTGCAGTTGGATCTCTTCTTACGTTCTTTTGCAGTGGAATCTGCATAGAATACTATTAAGATAAAATAACATAGAAAAAAATTGTAGTCGATGTAAATTGCATCTCTTACGCGTTGAACCAGAGTTTGTCAACCTCAAACTATGTTTCATAGTTGTCGGCCTCAAACTATATTTCATAGCTAGCGATGCTTTTTCCATGGTTGATGTGTTGCTATGGTTTCATAGTTATGAGAGTAGGTTTTGTTGTGTGAGCGATATAGTTTTTCTCTCCCTTTTATTTTCCTCTTATAAATTGTGTTTCTGGCTCTATAGTTTCTCGTGTTTCTGTGGTCATTCCAACCGACCGTCGTTCGGTTGCATACTTAGCCAGATTTATGGATGCGGCTTCACGGATAGGTTCTATCGAGCTATGACAGGTCATGTTCGGTGTATGCAGGTTGCACCCAAAACTTTCGTGCTCTAGAATTCGACCCAAAACTCCTCGAACTCACAATCGTGCCTCTGCCTGCAATGAGTTTGTCTATTCTACCTAGCTTTCCATACTTAGTCGAGTTTTCAAAGTTTGGCGGGTTGACACCTTTCCGGTTTCAGAAAATTTAAAACCATCCCCGCTACCTTCCATCGTTCCCAATAGACATTAATTATTCTTTCAAAAGTCACAATCGACCAAACAGGTTCGAAAAGACTGGCTTTAATAAGCAGAAAGCTCGATGACATCTCCCATTAAAATGAATAGATAGGCGAATATTATGGGATCTGGTAATTTCTTTTGCCTGCATTTTGAATTTGAAAAAAAATAAAAATGGCTCTTTTAGTTTTCTTAAAGGCTTCAGCGTAGTCCACGAACGTGTCACCCACAAAGGCCTTGACGTCATGTCCCTCTTTAATATTGTGCATATCTTAGATGTCAGATTTGAGAATCTGCTTGGATATGGGAATGTTAATACATGTTATTAGTCACTATTCAATGTACATATTCGAAAATATTGGCATTAATAAGCGAAAATATCAAGAACATCTGTCATTAAAATGAATTAACACAAAATCTATGGAAGATCATCCAGTGTTGCTTTTAAATACCTATTGTCATTTCTCTCTATCATCAAAGAGTTGCGCTTTAGGGTGCCTTCGTTCTAATGTTCTTGGCCATGGACATGCAAGACAACTTAGAGATGTGATTGAGGCCCAGATGAAAGAAGAGAGATTGGTTTGATGTGACGTGAGATTTGAATAAAAACAAAACTTTGTTATCCAACAAAAAGCCAGAGAGGAGGAAAAAAAAAGAACAAGTATCTTTCGGTTGGTGTTCTCCCTGTGTTAGATGCTTTGGTTGGTTGAAAAGGCTACTTGGAGATTTGTTTGTTGAACTTCTTTGTTTTCCTGTTGGGAATTGTAATGGATTTTCAGGTCACGTGGAAAATAGTTCTTCGTTGAAGTATATAGCTTCTTCCAACAACACATATTTGGAAAGTGTATCGAATTCTACAGATCCCACAAGAATTTGTCTTCCTCGGGGGCAACACACTTTCCGTGGCTTGCTAAATGGCCTTTGATGTTCATAAATGACGCGAAATATTACTCCATTTGAGAATTTTACCAGAGGCGGGTAACAGAAATTGTATGGGTGGACAAAACGACATATTATCACTACAAAAGTTTCTATTTCAAAGTTTGTTGAGCTACTTGCGGGTGTGGTAACCGACTTGACAAAAAGTCATGTTCTTTGTCAAAGTTTGTTTGGTTTCCTCTAGATGTAGTTAGAGACTCCACATATTTGGCGTCACTTCCGAACATTCCATGCCTTTCTGTGAGCCGCCATATCTGCCACCACTATGAGGAAAGATATATTCTGATGCGATTTGCAACATTTGATACACTTTCCAAACCTGTGTTGATGCATTCTGCAGCATTTGATACACTTTCCAGACCTGTGCTGCCCGAAGAAGTGATGTACCTCAACAGATTAACATTTTGCAGTTGGGTTGGACGTTTCTTCCAATTTACTGTAATAAAGCAAAGAATTTCAACATACAAATCTTCAGACAACCTTTTCAACCAAACTGATGATCGAATACATGGAGAATAGTAGTCACAACATACTTGAATTTTTTTCCCGTCCCGTATCTATTGTGACATAAAACGACTTCCTCCACTTTGAAATCAGCCTGAATCACATTTCTAAGTTGTCTCGGATGTCAAGGGTCAGGAACATTGCAAGGAAAGCACCTTAAACCCCAAGTTTTCGACGATAGAGGGAAAGTAATACTTGACAAAGAATGGAATGTTGAATAACCAACCATTGCAAGCAGTCCATATCTAGAAGAGACAAGCTATTCAAAAAATTGGGATAGATGTAGTTGGCAGCACCAATTAAGTACAAGACCCGAGATCGATATTCAATTTGTTTTTTACAAATAAAGGGTTTGCACGTCAAGAAAACTGTCAACAAGCTTCATCAATGTACATACTTTTTATTGGTCGGCGGCAGGCGAAATCGCAATCGTTGTGGCAAATAGTCTCAGTTGTATTTTGTAACCCATCTTATTTGAATATAGAATAATTCTGGTTTATTTTTTAATATTATTTTCCAATCTCTGGTATTTGTTTTAACTTTATTTTGGAGGACCCGTACTTCTTCCATTCTTCGGGTCCCGTAAATAGAATGAATTAATGAGTTACAAGAAGGCAGCTTAAGTGTTGACGCAATGTTCCTATTCAGTATCTTGCATATATTGCAACTTCTTGTATTTGATAATATTCGTGCATATATACTAATATCAGTAGTATTGGAATAAACACAAAAACTTCCTCTTCAACAAAGCTTAGGCAATTATGTTTGGGTTTGTGGTATTAAACAACTAGGTTCCATGTTCTGTCATATACATCTTGCAGCCAAAGAGCTTCCGTGATCTGTAATTTATGCTTTAACTACTGATAACTCACCAGGAGTTCGAAAAGCTTGGCATTAATAAAGGAACGACTGAAGTTGTCTTAATTACTTAAATGACACCAAATTTTGATTACATTTAATTTAATTTAGATATTAATGTTTATGGAGAGTCGGCGTTTGCTCATGACATTGCAAGGAATACAAGATGAATATATGATAAGGAGTTTATCTCGTTGAAACCACAATGCAAATTCATGTTTCTAGTTGCGTTATATACATCTTGCAGTCAAAAATTTCGTGGTTTCAACGAAATTTGCGAACCGAAGAGCATCCTGCAAATTGGGAGATCATTTGAATTTGAAACATAAACAGTCCATTAATATATATTAGTATGAATAATATTCAGATAAATATGAAAACTTCTGCATTAATACATATTAGTATGAATACTATTGAAATAGATATCAAACCTTTCTCTTGGCCAATACTTAGGCAGTTATCTGGCCACCAGTCCCCGGGTTCGCGGTACCCAACACCTATGTCTCATGTTTCCTCATATACATCTTGCAGCCAAAGAACTTCAGTGATCTGCAGTTTGTGTTTTTACTAGTGATAACCCAACAAGGGTTCAAATACATTGCCATTAATAAACGAAAAAAAAAAAGGTTTTTTGACTGTCAAATACTTATCCCTTTTCCCCTTTTCCTTTTCTCATCCATTATGGATTTCTGGTTTTATACTTAGTCGTCTTTCTATGATGGGCGGTTGCAGGGTTCGTGGGCTGACATATCTTCATCTCCATCTGTATCTTCACATGACGAATCCGACTGACTACTGTTCCTTTCCATCCCTATTCAATTTTATGTTCGCGGTTGCCGAGTTGGCACATACGAACTGGCCTTTTCTTCTTCCCGCCCGTTATCACTTTCTGGATATATACTTAGTCGCCTTTCTATGGTATCTAGTTCCACATTTGGCGGGCTGACATGTCTTCATCTCCATCTATATCCTCACATGACGGATCTGATCGACCACTGTTACTTTCCATACTTAGCCAATTTTATGGCTGTCGTTGCGGCATCGACGCTTACGAACTCGATTGTTTATCGTTTCGTTATATACATCTTGCACTCAAAACATCCGTGATCTACAATTCCACCGCGAGTTCCTCATATACATTAACTTCGTTCAAAGTATTTGTCGTTGCCTTCCATCCCCAACAACTTCGTTTCCTTCCTGATATACATCAACTATGCTCTTACTAGTGACAACTGGACACAGTGGTATGAAAGATACTTTCGTGATCTACAATTTATGCCTTAACTAGTGAGAACTCAGCAGGGGTTCGAAAGGATTTGCATTACTAAGCAAACACTAGATGTTCTTCTGTGAGATACTTAGCCCTTTTTCCCTTGTCTTGTTCCTGTGTATTATCACTTTCTAGTTATATACTTAGTCGCCTTTCTATGATCACGAGTTCCAACGTTGGCGTGTTGACATATCTTGATCTCATCTATATCCTTGCATGGAAAATTGGACCGCCCACTGTTCCTTTTCATACTTAGTGAATTTTATGCCCGCGGTTGCCGGGTTGGCGCTTTCGAATTTTGTTGCTTGTTGTTTCGTGATATACATCTTCCACTCAAAATTTCTGTGATCTACAATTCCACTACACACTCCTTCGTCCTTTTTCCCTTTTTTTATTCTCGTGTATTATGGGACTATAAAGTATGGACATGATATTTTATAGAGCATGTAAAAATTGCACATTCCATACCTAGCCACTTTTTTTATCGCAGGTTCTCGGGCGGGTAGGCTCAAAATTGGGCCTCCATTGTTCTGTTCCCTACAAATAGCACCCAGAATTCCGCGATATACAAATTGACAAGCTGACTTGTGGGTTGGCTGACTCAACATTGCACTTCTATTGTTCTGTGTCCTCCAAACAGTACTCGCAGTTATGCGATATACAAATTGACACACAGACTCTAGGGTTGGCGAGATGAAGATTGCCATTGTTTACGGATGGTAATCCCTATCAACTATCTAACAATATCTAAAAACATTATTTTCAATACTAAATTAGCTCTTAGTAGTGACAACTGGACACAGAGGTATGAAACAGTTGGCATCACACCCTCCGCAATATACAAATTGACTACTGGACTCTGACATCATCCGCTCTTCCGTGTTACAAATTATGCATTCAAATGTTCGGAGCGATACAATTTGAATGTCAGGGCCTCACATCTTTTGTAGAGACCTTGTCAGCCTATTTTGGATCCTCCTGTTGTCGGGTTCACGAAATGTCCAACTCTTGGATAATGTTTCGGGTTGGCACCAAGCTTTGTTCTACCACGGTTCACAAATGTTTCAAAGTATCCCTAGTAACTTCCTCTCGTTCCTAATATAGATTGGTTGTGCTCTTACTAGTGACAACTGAACACAATGGTATGAAACAGTTGGCATTTGGCCCTCTGCAATATACAAATTGACTACCAGGTTCACATATTGTACTCAAAAATTTTGTGATCTACAATTCCACCGCAGACTCCTTAGTCCTTTTTCCCTTTTCTTCTTCTCGTGTATTATGTCTTTTTGGTTATATAATTAGTTGCCTTTCTATGGTCGCAGGTTCTAGTGTTGGTAGGCTGACATATCTTTATCTCCATCTATATAATCACACGACAAATCTGACCGACTGTTGTTTCTTTCCATACTTAGCCAATTTTATGGCCGCGGTTGTCGGGTTGTCGGTTTCCAAGTATGCTTCTTCTTGTTCCGTGATGTGCATCTTGTACTGAAAACTTCCATGATCTACAATTCCACCACGGACTCCTCAGACTCACAATCTTCACTCTACCATGGTTCACAAATGTTTCAAAGTATTTGTCGTTGTCTTCCATCCCCACTAACTTCTTGTCCTTCCTAATATACATTGGTTATGCTCTTACTAGTGACTCTTACTAGTGACAACTGCACACACTGATATGAAACAATTCACATCCATCCCTCCGCAATATAGAAATTGACTACCGGGTTCTGACATCGTCCCCTCTTTTGTGTTACAGATTATGCATTCAAATGTTCTAAACGATACAATTTGACCGTCGGGGTTTCACGTCTTTTGGGGAGACCTTGTGAGCCTATTTTGGATCCTCTTGTTCATGGGTTCATGAAATCTCCAATTCTTAGTCATTGTTTCGGGTTGGCGCATTCAAACTCTGCTACTTCTTATTCCATGATATACATATTGCACTCAAAATTTCCGTGATTTACAATTCCACAGCGGACTCCTTGGTCCTTTTCCCCTTTTCTTCTTCCCATGTATTATTGCTTTGTGGTTATATAATTAGTCTCCTTTCTATGATCGCGGGTTCCAGCATTGGCGGGTTGACATATCTTTGTCTCTATTTATATAATCACAAGACCAATCTGACCGACCGTTGTTGCTTTCCATACTTAGCCAATTTTATGGCCGCGATTGTCGGGTTCGCAGATTCAAACTCTGCTTCTTCTTGTTCCGTGATGTACATCTTGCACTCAAAACTTCCATGATCTACAATTCCACCATGGACTCCTCGAACTCGCAAGGTTCACTCTACCACGGTTCACAAATGTTTCAAAGTATCTGTTGCTGCCTTTCGTCCCCACTAACTTCTTGTCCTTCCTAATATACATTGGTTATGCTCTTACTAGTGAATCTTACTAGTGACAACTGCACACACTGATACAAAATAGTTCGCATCTGGTCGTCCACAATATACAAATTGACTATCGGGTTCTGACATCGTCCCCTCATCCATGTTACAGATTATGCATTCAAATGTTTCGAACGATACAATTTGACCGTCGGGGCCTCACGTCTTCTGGGGAGACCTTGTCAGCCTATTTTGGATCCTCCTATTGACGGGTTCATGAAATATCCAATTCTTAGTCAGTGTTTTGGGTTGATGCACTCGAATTCTATTGCTTCTTATTCCATGATAGACATATTGTCAAAATTTTCGTGATTTAGAATTCCACCGCGGACTCCTTAGTCCTTTTTCCCTTTTCTTCTTCCTACATATTATTGCTTTGTGGTTATATACCTAGTTGCTTTTCTATGATCGCAGGTTCCAGCGTTGGTAGGCTGACATATCTTCATCTTCATCTATATTCTAACATGACAAATCCGACCGACCGTTGTTCCTTTCCATACTTAGGCAATTTTATGGCTGTGGTTGTTGGGTTGGCGCTTTCGAACTCCGCTGCTTTTTGTTCCGTGATATATATATTGCACTCAAAATTTCCGTGATTTACAATTCGATCGCGGACTCCTTAGTCCTTTTTCCCTTTTCTTCCTCCCATGTATTATTGCCTTTTGTTTATATACTTAGTCGCTTTTCTATGATTGCGGGTTCCGTCCTTGGCGGGCTGACATATCTTCATCTCCATCTATATCCTCAGATGACGAATCCGACCGACCGATGTTCCTTTCCATACTTAGCCAATTTTATGGCCGCGGTTGTCGGGTTGGCGCTTTCGAACTCCGTTGCTTCTTCTTTCGTGTTATACATCGTGCACTCAAAACTTTCGTGATCTACAATTCCACCATGGACTCCTCGAACTCGCAAGATTCACTCTACCACGACTCACAAATGTTTCAAAGTATCTCTCTTTGCCTTCCATCCCCACTAACTTCCTGTCCTTCCTGATATACATTAGTTATGCTCTTACTAGTGATATACAAATTGCCCTCTGGACTGCCCTACCATAACCTCTTCGCTACTATGCGTATTGCACTCAAAAAATTCCAAGACATACAATTTGACCCTCGCACCCTCACCTCCAATAGTTGTACCTTGTAACCCTATTTTGAAGCTGCTTTTTCCCGTACCTGCGACCTCCGTACTTTCTTACTATGCAATTAGAAACCTTTCATGCTAGCAGTTGACCATGCAACAACCGTCAACATTGTCATTAATGAGCGAAACGCTCGAGGAGATCTCCCATTATTACGCATTAAACCAAGATGTGCGGAGAGTTATTTTGTCCATTCCGATTGTTCATCTCGAACACACGTCGTTGTGTTGGCCCGCTCAAGAAATCTACAATGCTTAATCGCTCATTGTTGTATCTGCCATGTTCGCAGTTCTATGTATGCAATTACTAATGCTTAATGTTAACAACCATCCAAATTGTCATTAATGAATGAAAGTCTCAAGGACATCTCCCATTCACACGCATTAGACCAAGATTTGTGCAGGGTTATATTATGCCTTCCAACTTTTCATTTCATTCATCATCTAGAGAAAACAAACGTTATTGTAGACTTATGGCAGCAGGTCGACAACATTTTTGTGGAGATACAGTAAATATCTTCGGACATCAGGACCAAAACTTCATGTGGTCCAGGGCATACTTTTACTATTCATCCCATTCCGCCCAGAACGAAGTGATTTGGACGTCTGGAATGGCTCGTGCAGGCCGCATCTCTGAGGTTTTTGACTGTAAGGAGGTGGTCTCTTGGTGCACCGAAAAATATATTTTAGGCCAAAGAATTATTCCACTACGCGCCATTCTTCTGTTTCTTTGTCACCTCAGGTCTTTCGCGAGATGTTAAAATTGCCCGAGCCAACATTGACGTTCAGAGGACAAGACTGCAAGAAGTTTCTAGAAAAACATGATAATGGGTTGGACATCTTAGCCGACTTCCTCGAAGACCCGACAACAGTTCCTGAAGATATCACAAGGTTGCAGGTAAGTTCCTTTAGAAATCCATTCCGGGAAATTGCTTAGTTGTTTACAAGAATAACGGGACAGGCATCCACGACAAGCATTTCCCATATAATTATTTATATTTTGTATTTCATAG
>SNQJ01S0112351.1:50502-79068 GCA_010110895.2 Picea sitchensis
AAAAAGACAGGTTGTAGTGGCACTCTCAACTACAGAAGTTGAATACATGGCAACCACTCATGCAAGCAAGGAAGCAGTATGGTTACAAAGATTGTGTTTAGGTATTGGGTTGGTACAACAAGCAGTGAGATTAGATTGTGACAGTTAGAGTGCAATCTTCTTGGCAAAGAACCCAGCTTATCATTCTAAGACAAAGCATATTGATGTTCAATATCACTTTGTGAGAGACATGGTTGAGGAAAAGAAGGTGTTGTTGGAAAAGGTTGACACTTTGAAGAATGTTGCAGATTTATTGACAAAGTCTGTGAGCACATAAAAGTTCTCTTGGTGTAGAGTAACAATGGGCATTGCTGCCCTAGATTGTTGACTATATAATCCTTGGACCCCTGGATGCAAAGAAAACAACAAGTGGGAGAATGTTGGGCATGTGTTATATTCTTTACATGTGTGTGTGTGGGCGTGTCAAATATGACAACTGTGTATGATGATCCCTCTAGTAGTGTTATTTGTGTCGTGTGCACCGAGTGCTTTTATAGGGGGTTCCCAGGGGGGGCAAGTATGCCCCCCTGGTTACGCATAGCGTTCGACAATGAGTGGTAGCTCGGGGCAGCGCCCCGAAATTGTTTTTTGGGCAGTTTTTGCTATTTTTAGCGGTTTTGTAAATTAATCTCGGATTAAGGGATTAGGGTTTTGGTATCTATGGAATACCTAAAAACATTGTATATATATTGTATGGTGAATGGTGAAATTCAACATAATGAATATAAGAAAGGTTTTCCCGGTTGAGGGTTTCTGGTATAAAATCTTTGTGTACTCTGTGTATGAGCCATTGATTAAATTATGTTTTGCTTAAGAATCTATATGCATTGCTTTACTTCATAGGTTTAAAACGTACACCAAGAGCATGACATCATGGAGTATCGCTTCGACGACCCACCCTAGTAAGAAAGCAACCCAAAAATCTTCGAACGGAGGAGGAGATAAGAACCCTCCTCGCATAAAAATTGATATTTCTCACAAAATTCTACGGACGAAGAAGAGAAAAAACAATGCAGGGCAGGCAGAGGAACCCGAAATTGAAAGTGAACAGGTGCAACTTGAAATTGAAACTGAGCACATGTAGAAAATTGGGTCGTCCACAGTGGAAATAGCTGAGATCAATTTTTTTTACGAAGATGAATCATTCGTATTCCAGAGTGTTGTTTTTGACAACCAATCTAAAAGTATGGTCATTGAAAAGAGAGATGTAACAAACATGAAAGGCAAATCTCGTACAGAGATTAACTTTAGGAAAATGTGGCAGTCCCAAAGCTCCTCATTTCACCAAGTAATCGGTGAAATTCTAAAGGATTCCATTGGAGGAATTGAGACGAAAAATGACAGACTGAAAGACCGCCTCAACGAATTTGAGCAAGCTTTCATTGCAACCCCAGAATTTGCCAGTCCTTTAGCAAAAATCGTGCCTGCTACCACTACAGCCAAGGTGAAAGTATCCTCTACCCTCCTTGCATGCTCTAGAGCCCTTATAGAGAATAACATCAACAAAAGAATGCAGCTAGTTACTAAAGCCTGGGAAACATCACAAAATTTAGTTTCCTTCGGAAAGAAGGAAAATGATTTCATGGAACATTTGGAGGCGAATTTAAAAAATGATCAGCATTTATGTGAAGAGGTGCTGACCCATTTTTCCAACTATGTTGTCAACACATCATAACTGAAAAGAAGACAAGAGAAACTCCCCTCCCCAAAGCGGACCAAAAAAGTAAAAGCATGCTGGCAAAAGAAAGTTAGCAACCTGGAGCTCATTGTCAAATCATGTAAACAAGCCATATCTTAAAAGGAAGATTTATTCACAAGCCTAATCCAAATAGACTTAGCTGGAAGTACCAACGAGGTTCAAGACCCAAACTTAATTCTCAAATCCTTGTCAATGACCAAAGAAGCCTTCCATGAACAAGTTGATATTTTAAAGGGGTTGTCTTTCGAAAAGTTTTACAACATAGTTGAACATCATCTAGATGAGCATGAGTGTTGGGTACTAGACTATGCGACACACAATGAAGAAATTGAACAGAGTCTACATAGTATTTCAATGGATCTAAGGAAATTAGAAAGCAACCTTTACGGCATAGAAATCCGGGATGAAATCAACATGGCCCCCATGAAAAGCTACATCGAAGAATGGTTCCAACAGAGAATAGACAACCTCGTCCAGGAAGGGTAACAACCGGTCGACAGAATTCCATTGACCATCGACAACAACAACAAAAACACATCGAATTCATAATAACTCTATACTGGCATCTTGTTTTCTTTATCAATCCAGTTTAAGTCTATACTGTCATCTTGTTTTCTTTATCAATCCAATTATGACCTCTTTAGATAGAAAATTGTAACCAAAGACTCATAACTTCCAATTTCTTCTTTTCAGGTCTTCCTCTATACCGTCGCGCACTTCTTCTTTTGACATTCCTAATTCTTGTACTTATTTCTTTTTATGGTCTGAGGGAGCCCCAATCCCAGTCTATATGACAAATGCATTTAAATTTCCAGAAAGATGTAACACACATTATTAATTTTTGATAAATTTCAAAGAAAACTGATTCGGGAATGCCTTTATTGTATACTAAATTTTGGGTGTCCAAGAACCTTTGTTGTTTGTTACAAAGAAAACTAATTCGAGACTGCTACATTTTTTGTGTCCTATTGTATGCTAAATTTTTTGTCTTGCACGACGTTGTTACTATTCTATTGTATGCTAACTTTTTGGGTCTCCAGGAACCTATACTTTGATAAATTTCGATTTTTCTTGTGTCCAGAAGCCTTTATTTTAAAGCAAGCTAATTCAGGAATGCTAATTTTTTTTGTGTTTTTCTCCACGAAACTATGTAACAAACGTTATTACTATTCTATTGTTTGATTTTCAATGTTGATGTAATTTCCAAAGTTATGTAATAAACATTATTAATTTTTGATAAATTTCTATAGTCCGCTTGTCAATTTGTATATCGCGGAACGCTTGGTGCTATTTGTAGCACACAGAACAACATAGGTCCAATTTTGAGCCCACCAACCCGCGATCCAAAAACTGTCTAAGTATGGAATGAGGGCTCCGTGCATGCTCTATAAAATCTAATCCCCATACTTTATAAAAGTACATATTTCGTATGTATAAAACTAAATATCTAGTTTATAAAATTTGATAAATTTCAATTTCTTTTGTGTCCAAGAGCCCTTGTTTTAAAAATAACTAATTCGGGAATGCTAATTTCTTTTTGTTTTTTTCCATGAACCTATGTAACAGACGTTACTACTATTTTTTTGTGTTTCTCTCCACAAACGTATGTAAAGAAAACTAATTCGGGAATGCTAAATTCTTTGTGTCCAAGAAAAGCCTTTGTTTTAAAACAAACTAATTTGGGAATGCTAATTTTTTGTGTTTTTATCCACGAACCTATGTAATAGACGTTATTACTATTCTATTGTATGCTTTTAAATGTTGATGTAATTTCCAGAGATATGTAACAGACATTATTAATTTGTGATAAATTTCTATAGTCCGCAAGTCCGCTTGTCAATTTGTATATCGCGGAACTCTCGGTGGTATTTGTAGGGCACGGAACAACAGAGGCCCAATTTTGAGCCCGCCAGCCCCATAACCCGTGATTCAAAAATTGGCTAAGTATGGAATGAGGGCTTTGTGCATGCTCTATAAAATCTCATCCCCATACTTTATAAAAGTACATATTTCGTATGTATAAAACTAAATATCTACTTTATAAAATTACATATTTCGTATGTATAATTTATGTTGTCCAGGAACCTATAATTTTATAAATTTCAATTTCTTTTCTGTCTAGGAGCCCTTGTTTTAAAGATAACTAATTCGGGGATGTTAATTTCTTTGTGTTTTTTTCCACGAACCTGTGTAACAGACGTTACTACTATTTTTTTGTGTTTCTCTCCACGAACGTATGTAAAACTTATGTAAAGAAAACTAATTCGGGAATGCTAAATTTTTTTGTGTCCAAGAACCTTTTGTTCTTCATGGAAACCACATGTATTTCAACTTGCTATCCACGTGTCTATACTCAGTCGCATTTATTCCCATTCCAACTTGGCAGGGACTACGCTGCCATGCATCACTTGTTTCATACACTCATTGATATTTGTGTTTTAAATATATTTGTATGTTTTATTAATCCCTACCTTTCATGTTGCAAGGACTATAATAATTGGCTTGCCATGACTTGCTATCATTTTGATTAATCTGCATGCAAAGCAAAATGTTTATGTTTCTTTAACCTAAGTTTTTTCTTCAAAATGTATAAAGTGCTTTATCTATCCCAATCAAATACTTTTTCCACTTATTTGGCTTCACATCGATGCCAATTAATACAATATCCATGGTAGATTTTCTTCATTAAATCTATGGTTTGAAGATAGATTACTAAATTACAAATATAATTTTATTACAACTATGGGAAGATTAACTAATGCCATCCTCAACTTTAGCATTAGTTTGATTTTTTTTATGTAACATTTTTTTTTATGAGTTATTCTATCACTTAGGTTAATTTATAGATCTTGGTACACCTCCTTGTAGACTTCCTTGTAGACGATGAATGTTATGCACTCTAGCTGTTGTTGCTTTGTGATAGTTGTGTTTCACCGAAGCTGCCACACATGTCTTCATAACTTGAAAGAATTTCGAAGGCGATCTCCAATTGTCTTCATAACATGAAAAAATTACAAAGCTAAGAGCTCACTTGTTGATTATGTTCTTGATGTCTTTCTGTGGGAAGATAGAATGATACCCTTGTCTTGTTTGCTTCTCTAGCCTCACCGTCCTAAGATTTTGTTTTTCATGAATTGTTTTAGAACCATGAATTTCAGTGGCCATGGTTACCCATCACCAAAACATCTACACTCAAACTAATTATAGCTTTACACATGCTCTACTTGGCCTCAACCACAAATGCCTCTGTGTCTGTCTGGAAGATTGAATAAAGCATAGCGGCTTGCAATAAATTATACTGTAGTTATACATTCATCTCAATCATTTTCTTTACATTATTTTCACATGTCTCACACATTAATTAGATGGGGTGGTAGTTACATAATTCATATAATCTATTGCTTCAACTAACGGGGAGAGGGATGGGGGAGGAGTACATGTTTGTCCAACACATAGAATTAGAGGTAAATAACATGCCCACTCAAAATATGTTTCCTATATATATGCTTTAGTTGGTTGTACCTTCATTTTTATGTAGTTAACACTTTGCAATCTAGTATCAGAGAGAGCACCCGATGATGAGGAAGGGGAGTAACTCCCATGCTTGGTTCCATTCACGAGCATAAGCTTAAACCAAACCTTAGCATGAGACTATTTTCTCTCAATTTATTGGCTCTTGTAGTGCTTGCCTCTGCTGAATGAGAGGATCATTAGAGTTTCTTAATAAGAACTTGGCACTGAAACTATGGCTATTGAATAACTAACTTTGCACCTATCTCGCTCTTAAATTGCACCTATAAAAGGAAACTTTGTCTCGAATTACATGCCCCATTCAAACATCCACCAACACTCAACGTTATAGAAAAGCAATGCAACTTAATTGATTCCATACTGGGAATGAAAAATCGACCTTGCAATGAGCTGGGTTGATGTGGGTTGAATTACAATGCCACACCAATAACTAATAGTGAACAACGGTTCCATTAATAGGAAACGGGTAATGCGATTTAGGGTGATAAAATGCCCAAAGGTTAATTGAGCATACCAACAATTGATTGCTTCAACATGGCAAATGGTTGTAGATGACAATGCCTAGCATATATAGGTTTAACATCAATGATTTCCACATGCTATAGTTGACAAGTGGGGAATTGATTAATTGAAAAAAAAGGGTATCTAACACCTAAACAATTAAACACATATGTTAAAGCATACACTCAATGCTTGAATATACCCAACAATCACCACTTGGAGAAACAACAGTAATTAAGGCAAGATCCCGAGCGTTAACAAACTTACTATGAACCAACATGGAACTAGAAAGACACCCAGTATGGAGGCACATGGAGGACTAGAAGCAATGCATGGAGAGGTTAGAGTAGCACTATGAGAACATGGAACCAAAGGAGCAACTGGAATCAAGATCGAGGTGGCAAAGCCATAGTTGGACCCCATGTCCACATTTCACTAGGATTTATGGATGCTCGCGCTTGGTATCAATTGACTACATTGCTTAGCAGATCATATTATATTGCTCTCACCCATGTTTTGAAGATGAAACATGCGAAGGGGGATGTAATGTAATGTACCTAGGGAGGTGCCCAAGAGGGATAATGAATGTAATGTGGCCATAACCATGGAATAGACCCATTGTGTAGTTAGAATAAATAATATAATAATAAGGGGAATTTGTCACAGACCACTAGGAATACTCGTGAGAAAATATAAATACACATGAGTATCATTGTATTGCAATGTGTTGGATGTTATTTATTGTAATGTAGCAAGCATGACTTATGGAGTGATTCCTTGCATAAGGAGCATTTGATGGTGTTACCCTACCTTGAGGGTCTTTCTCTACATTCTTATGTTGTCTTTTGTGTGGATGTGTTTTGGTATTTTTGAAGTTAAGGGTTGATTCTCAAGCTCAAGGGTTTATCTTTGTCCTTCATCTATAAACATTTACTACACACAACCAACAAATTAAAAGGGAATAGTTTGTTTGTGCATTGGGGGAACTCACTAAACAATGTAGGGAGAAAACATAACGAGCATATAACATAATACAAGATAGTTATTAAATGCACCATTCCACAACATTCAATCATAGAGAAGACAATGATCAGTAACAATTGGGATACATCCATCATATCTAGTTGTAACTCAAAAACATTATAGCTAGCTCTCCATGTATTTATAGTAACAGGGATTTCTCAGAAGTTATTTTATATATTTGTCAGTGCCACAGAGATTGGATCTCAATTAGGAGCTCTAATGCTGGTTAATCTCCACCCAACATTATAACTTGAGTGGATGCTAGATCAAGTAATTGAATAAAGAACTATGTATTTGTTTATGTCGCTTGTGGTGCTTATTCAATGACACTTAACCATGCACTTCAAGGGCTACTCCATAGACATTAGTAGTGATACATACCAGTTTTATGAGTGACAAGAATGAACACAATCCCATAGTGGGAATGAAGGGGCTTGTTGGAATGACTATACGTCAGGTAAGGGGAACACACATAGCTAAGTGCACGAGAATATATGGTCTATGACATCCACGTGGAGACAAGTGACACATGTGGTAGGTCGGGTGATTGAGGCATGTAGCAAGTCAAGTCGATTTGCCACATGCTTGGTGAGTGGTGTGTCTCTAAGACATTTCTTTAACACTTCAAAGTAAACTCGTCATCTTTTCTGATTCACCTTTTCTAATTCCTTTTTACACTTTAACTTCATTCAAAGTGTATAGGGGAGTACCACCTAAATAGGAGTTACTCATAGCAAAGGTTCTTTACCACTAATTTACTTGTAGTGAAAAAATGAACAAATGATTTTGTGGGCTTCCAAAATTGAACAAGAGCTATGTGAACTATGCCTAATTGAAAGTAGGTCCTTGTTATAATTACTGTGAAACAAAGCAATGTGGCCTCTTTGATTGTGCACTTTCATATGTAATAGTAGAGGTCTAATCTAAAGGTTCTAGCAGTCAAGAGATCAGAGGTCTTGTAATATCAAAAGAGTGTTTGAGTGGGAGGACATTTGGATGAGATAATTTTGCATGGAAAATTGTTAAAATACTAATATTGTCAATGTGACTAATCAAACCATTTTTTCTTCCTTGTCGATTTATAGAACTTATATATATTCCTACTAGCTTAAAAAATAGAGATCTCTCAGCTCCAACCTTCGAAGTGTTTTTGATGTGTTGTAAGACCGATTTGTCTAATTCCCTGTTTCGTGGGCAAACCCAACTATAAACAAAACTTTCAAAATCCAAATATAAGATTCATTCAAAAGCCCCCTTCAAATGTCATCTTTGCGTGCACGATTTCTGCAATGAATCCGCCCCTCAAGAACAAGGAGGGAGGTTCACCTGGCAGCTGAGACTATTTAGCAAGGAACTACCACCTACAAACATAAACATAACTAACTAAATACAACATAACACCAACGAACAAGCAATCACAGTCCCCCAAATCTCAAAAAAACAAAACAAAAACTTACTACTTTATAATTCAACTTATTTTTTTTTATATTAAATCATATATTATTTAACATACATATAACTTATTATATTTTTTAGATAAATATAAATATATATATGTGAGATGCTTTGTCCTAAATATAAAAAAACTATACCATATTGAAAATATAAATAATATATCACACACAATTCGAATTTAAGGTATGTGCTCATTGTCTTATCTCCTCAACCAATTCTCAATTAAATCAATGTTAGAATTTATATAAAACATTTATGGAAATCAATTACCACCCATGCTTCATATCCAAGTTAGAAGGTTAAAGAGTGGCTCTAAAATGATTAGCAATGAACTTATTATAAAATATATAAAAAAACATCGTTATAAGCTACCATTTTGTGTTCCAAGTTACAAGGACTCTCTAACTTATTATAAGTTAAATTTGGTAACTAATGAATAATTATTCATATCCAAGTTAGAAGGTTAAAGAGTTATTATAAGTTAAATTTGGTAACTAATGAATAATTATTCATATCCAAGTTAGAAGGTTAAAGAGTGGCTCTAAAATGATTAGCAATGAACTTATTATAATATATAGAAAAAAACATCGTTATAAGTTATTAGCTACCATTTTGTGTTCCAAGTTACAAGGACTCTCTAACTTATTTAAATTTGGTAACTATTTTTTTTTTTTTTTTAATTTATACACTTATTAAATTACTCTTTATTTTAAAATGAAGGTGAGATTCTTAAATTTAAAAAATGAATAATTATTATAACAGTTTTGTTATTTTAAAAATGATACTTAAATAAAAAAAATATAATAAAAAAATGTTTTACAATTTTGTTATCTTACTTGAAAATGTTGTTTAAGCAAAAGGGATATTTATAAGTATTATAATGGATAGTTTGGAAAACCCCCTAGTATTTCCCTTCATTCCCTTCATTTTGAGGATGGTATCTAAAGTAAATCTTAGAATCTTTAGGGCACAAGGCCTATCAACAATAAGACTTAAAATCATTACAACAATATACTCGTTATGAGCTCAACATACCACTTACGAGAATTGAACCCAGACGAGGAAGAATCATTCCTCTCAACCACCCAAAGTAAATGCAAAACCCTTTATCTATATATTGTTGGCTAAAGGAAACCATCTAATATAAATTGATTACAAATTTGACGATAGAAAAACAATCATTCCTCCCAACCACCCAAAGTAAATGCAAGACCCTTTATCTATATATTGTTGGCTAAAGGAAACCATCCAATCATTCGGGAGTTGACGTCATCCTATCAAAACATTAGCTTCTAACACATCTTCAGAGAATCCAATGTAGAAGCAGATTTATTATCAAAGCAGGCTCTAAGAGATCCTAGACGAAGACTTACCTACTTCTATTGGGATGGGGTGATGATGGGCCCCACTCATCATGTCAGATTTATTATCAAAGCAAGCTCTAAGAGCTCCTAGAGGAAGACTTACCTACTTCTATTGGGACGGGGTGATGATGGGCCCCACTCATTATATTCAAATTTAAAAAAAAATCCGTTCACTTTCTGCCTCTCGACAGTTTGATCCGAATGTTTGGGTCTAGCTTTCATTTATCCTTTTGATTTTTTACTAGTCCCAACAAGTTTTCTTCCTTTGTACTCGAGTTTATTTTCCTTGTCACATAGAACAATATTGCAAAGTTATTATAAATTTTTAGGACAATATTGCAAAGTTATTATAAATTTTTTGATAATAGAAAAACTATCTAAATTATCCAAATTATCCAAAGATGTAACTAGTCAACCCATCATTTTACATCAAATCTAAATTACTTAATTATTTTTATTTGACTCATAATTAAATATTAATCCAATATAATTTAAATAATTCCCATACTTCATAATTAATTTATTAGAAATATATAAAATAAGAACACACATACACACCAATTACACAATTCATAGAGGTAAACTTGCTATGTCGGTGTAAAAAATGGAAGGTTAGGTTCGAGATGGCCTGGGGGGTATAATAAGAAGATAAGGGGCTTAGGGTTTGATAGATTGAAATGATTTTTGTTGTTTATATTTCTCGATAGCTAAACCTTATAAATAAGGCCTTTAGAACCATCAAGCATTTTCAGGCATTCCATTCCGGAGTCCCTTCTCACACATCTCTGTCAATACGTCTCTGGATCGTATTCGAGGGCGTCTGCGTTCTGAGCTCATCGCTGGTAAGTTCCTTAAGCTTTTTCTCGCTTCATTTTTTAGCCCTTTTAGTTTTTGAAACTGCAAGTATCAGAGGATGTCATATTCCAAAACCCTTCTGCGTTTTGTTCTTCTTTATCTGTTTTCCTTTTTGTTCTTTTTCGGKTTGTCTGCTTTTCTGTGATCGATTCTCCCGGGGATCATATTTTCTTCTCTTTCGTCTTCTATCTTCTATGGTCACGGTTTCGAATACCCTCGAGCGTTTGGTTGCATATTGTAAATAAATAGCAGCTTCCGTTTTAGTCTCTTTTAGCTCTTGTCTTAAACTGTCAATGGTGTGCGATGCTTTTAAATGGTGTCTGTAAATATCAATATAAATACTCGTCTTTATTTGATGTATACCCTAAACCCTTGGTAATTTTGTGGGTTTACTTGCGAAGTCGTTATGAAATACCAATGTACATAACTGACTATACATTGCACAGGCTAAATCAACTGATTGCCAATATACAAACATCTCTCTTTTTTCGACCTTCTTTATTGGTAAGTGCTTCCTTTAAACTCAAGAGATGCATTACAAATGGCCAGAAGAAGCCTGTTTCCCTGGTGAAACAGCCCCTGAGGTGGAAATCAGTGAATTGAAGTACTTATCTCTGGCTAAGATGTTGTACAAAATACTGCAAGGAATTAATTGATGATTTTCCTTGATAGACTAAAAACTGAAAATGGTTTTACATCTGTCCAGTTTCTAGCCTGGAAATATTTGATAGTCTTCCAACACTGAGAGCAGTGTTTTGCATTGTGTCATTTGAATCAGTGTTTTGCATTGTGTTATTTGAATCAGTGCAGACATTCACTGCATCTTATACATAGATTTATGTCCCAAGAGATGTGCATTGACATGCTGGTTTTCAGGGAAGCCATGCTTCACTAGGCCGGCATGTTTCAGGACTTCTTATCCTTCTTAAACTCGAGTGAACACAGGATACGCCCTCTAGTTGTATTGATTGTATGATCAGTTTCTTGTTTCTGGGTTAGTTCTTCTAATGTATTTTTTGGTGAGTTATGCTTCCAGAAGAAAACACAAGCTTTTGAATGTTGATTTAATGCACCATTACATACAGAGGTATACATGAGCTGTGGAATCCACCTGTCTTCCCTCACCAGGGAAATCAGTTAGCACATGAGCTGTGGAATCCACCTGTCTTCCTTCACCAGGGAAATCAGTTAGCAACTTAGCACATTAGCTGTGGAATCCACCTGTCTTCTCTCACTATGGACCTGTCTTCCCTCACCAGGGAAATCAGTTAGCACATTAGCTGTGGAATCCACCTGTCTTCTCTCACTATGGAAATCAGTTAGCTGATTTGTTTTTCTTTCTAATGGTTTTAATTGTTTACTAAACTTTCCTATTTAAAAAAAATCCAAACCTTCATTTAAGGCGATATGGTCATGTTTTATGACTTTTAACCTTCACACCCATTTATTTGTGGTAATTTTAGAAATATTAGTCGCTGTATTCTGTGCCAGATGTTTCATCGATTTCAGATATTACTTTTGAATTTTTAGGCCATAATTTATTGTCCACAATGTCTCGTCTCAAGTCTATTTTCCCAGTTGTGTGTTTTTCCTTTCATAAACTTTTCAATTGCGGATGAAACATGAGTTTTGGCTGATAGTTGCTGTTTCTTTCTCTTTTGACAGCATGTTTTTGTTTTTTATGTTTTGTTATGAGAAATGCCTGTGTTCTGTGTGGACATTGGGGGCGTCTTCTTGATTCATACTTATTAAGTTCAGCTCTACCTTTGTCAAATTTACTCTCTGGTATCCTCCCTTTTAAATTTCATTGACTAATATCTCTCAAGGCATTTCTCATGGCCCTTAGATTTCCGTTGAGATTCTCACTCTGCAACACCTGGTGCAATTACACTTGTTCTATCTCCTGTATATTTCTATCCCTCTTTCTGCAAGTGCTCCTTTCTTCTCTGCCTCCTCCACAGTTGCCCTTCAAGCTTTGTAGGTGGCATTCAGGCGGCAGACACGAAGATTGAGACAATGCAGGATACCAGAGGATCTGCTGAAGAATTGCACGATGAGCGTGATGAAGAACAAGTTGACCTTGATGGTGATGAAGAGCCAGAAGAAATAATGGACGAGGAAGCAGAGGATGAGGGAGATGTTGAAGAGGAAGAGAAAAATCATGGTCAGGAAGGCCTTGATCTTGATCTAGTAGAGGATGAAGGATCTGGTTCACAGGATGAACAAGAAGCAGAGCAAGATGTGAATGTGCCAAATGTGGATCATGAAAAATTATCTGAAGATGATGGCAATATTGATACTGTAGAGGATGCCCTGCCTGCAGAAGGCAATGGCGAGAAGGCTGATAAAGATAAAGAAGAGTGTAATGATGATGAATTGTTAGCACGCCCTCCACATGGTACAGAAGTCTTTGTAGGTAATCTACCCCGGAATATTACCAAGGAAGATTTAACAAGTCTTTGTGAACAGCATGGGGAGGTTTTTGATGTAAGTATTTTATTGACTTGTTTTATGAATTTTTGATCCTTGTGCCTGGCTAGTTTCTTCATACTGATGTATTTTCATTGTATTGAAATGTTGTGATTTTTAACAGGTTATAATAAAACGGGAGGCAAGCAAGTTAGAATATGCATTTGTTACTTTCACAACCAAGGAGAGTGCCAAGAAGGCCATTGAAACATTGAATGGTTTTGAGTTTAAGGTTGTTGACAATTTGTGTTTCAAATCATCTGAGAAGCTTTGTCATTAACGTGATTCATAGTTGAACTTTACCAATCTGTTTAACTAACAGCTTTTTTGAAATCCAGGATAAGAAATTAAGAGTATCAGAATCCCAACCAAAAAATCGGCTTTTCCTTGGTAACATTCCATCAAATTTGAAAGAAGAGGAGCTTACAAAAATTGTCTCTGAGCAAGGTCCTGGATATCAACATTTGGAGTTGATAAAGGTATGTATGGCATCTAAAGGTCACACTTACTATTTTGCATCCGTATTTGAGCTTTTATCCAGAAATTAGAACTGTTGTACCTGTTGTTATCGCTGTAATGGGGTTTGCTTGAACCGCAGGATCCAAAAGATACAACAAGGAATCGTGGTTTTGCCTTTGTTGAGTACTACAATAAAGGCTGTGCTGAAAAGGCAATGAAAAACATGACACACTCAAAATTCCAGTTGGATGACAAGCTCATAACAGTTAAATGGGCAACCAGTCAGCGTAGTTCATCCGAGGAGGTAAAATGTACTTTATTGCACAAGATGTTTATTATTATAAAGTAAACTTTATATTATAGGTAACTCTTATGTGTAGGATGATGGCTTGACTTGTTTATTTGGTTACGAGTGGTTGATTGGTCTTATAACTTCTGTTTTATTTTTAAGTGAAACCTGTTGTCTTCATTGTTATTTCTACTGGTTGCATTGGTGGTTTAAGCCAACGATGAAATCTACGTAACTTTGAAGTTAGCTTGTCTTGTTTGTTTTGCTATCCTGTTATGTGGCTTTAAAAGAGTTTTGGCCAACCTGTGTTAAACCTGGACTGTGAGTGAAGTCTACTTTTGTTAATGATAATACAACTTGTATTTCTTGCTTGCATTCGATGATCATTTTGGAGGTAAAATGAAATATCTTTTTTTTTCGTCGTCAGGTAAAATCTGTCTATGTGCGTAATTTGCCCGAGAATGTGACAGAAGAGCAACTAAGAGAACTTTTTGGTCGACATGGTGAAGTTACTAAAGTTGTCCTATTGGAACAAAAGCCTGGGCAGCCAAAGCGTGATTTTGGCTTTGTTCACTATGCTGACCATTCCAGTGCCATGAAAGCTATTGAAAAAACTGAAAAATATACTCTTGAAGGTAAAAAAAAAAGAAGCAAAGTGGGCAATTTTGTTTATTGAATCTCTGCCTTGTCTGTACATTTGATTAGTAAAATATATTAAGATCTCCAAGTTTTTTTTTGATTTCTAGATCGGGAGCTGTCGGTATCTTTAGCAAGACCTTTGAGTGATAAGAAGCCCCAAAATATGGGAAACCCTACTTCTTTTCAGAGGCCTCTGTTTTCAAATTTTCAGCCTCAAGCTGGATATGGTTACAATCCAAACATGTATGGATTTGGCTCCATGGGCTATACTCAGGTAAAATACAATATTTTTCTGTTGTGATTTTGCATGACTACCCCTTGGAGATTTATATTTCTTTTGCTCTCTATTTGTGTTGTATTTTATAAACTTTTATTAATTATCCTTCTTGGCCTTCCACTAAGTTTGAATGAGATCACATGTACACACTATTTTGTGTACATGAGATCTCAAATAACCAACCTCGTTTCTGAACTCTCACATGGTTTTTCAACCTGTCATCTAGGGTAGAGAAATAGTGTACATCTAAACTTTCTCATTTGGTCTTCCAGCCTGTCATCTATGGTAGAGGTCCGACACCTGAAGGCATGACGATGGTACCCATGATACTTCCAGATGGGCGTGTTGGATATGTATTGTAAGTACCTACTTATAGCATGTTTTTTCTTTTTTTAGTGACAAACACTGTTTCGTAAAATTTATTTCTTTTTGGTGATCAGGCAACAACCAGGGAATGCGGTAGGAGGATCTGCCCCATACAGATCAGAAGGGTCTGCTTCATATGGAGGAGGGTCTGCATCATATAGATCAAGTAGAACTAGTTCAGGCAGTGGTAGGCAAGGTGGTGGAAGAAATTCTGGTAGTGGGGGCAGTCGGCGTTATCGACCTTATTAGCGTTCTGTCAAATATTTTAACGTTTCTAGGACAATGATAGGTTTAGATCACCTTTGTGAGAGGTGTTTAACATTGTCTTTATTTTTTATGGCGACCTTCGTAGCCTTGATAATTTGAATGAGCTGCTGGATGGTCAAGAGTACCATCGTTGTCAATTTTGCTATTATAGATTTGTGTTATCCACCGGATCTTCACTGTCTTCCCAGCATCTAAAAGAACATATTGGGGATACATCAATTGTAGTACGTAGACATTTTCCTGAATTGTTCTTCACATTCTCAGTACTTGTATTGTAGAACTCTCCAAGTGGGTTTTATATTTTTAATTTGTATCAAAGATTATTGCGGTATTACTGTCCCCATATGGGAGATTTTGAAGATTTAGGGGTATGAGTTTTAAGATTTAGAATTATTGCAAATGGACGATTCAAACTACATTTTATTACATTTAACTCTGCATTTTGTTCTTGAGAGAATTTAGGTGGGAGTGAAGTTAGGTTGTACATAAATAAAATAAAAAGAAGAAAGCTTGACAGTTTTGCTCATTATAATTATGTAAAAAATGGTTCCATCTTTAACCCTGGCATTTCAATGCTACATAGTTGTGTCTTTTGGATTTTCTCATGTAGTTTTATCTGTGTAAGATGTCTGTAAGATGGGGTGCTGTGAGATCCATTATGAACGAGAGGTTTATTGTCATTAAAAAATCCATTTTAAACCCTGGTTTTTTAATTTTAAATCCATTTTAAACCCTCGTTTTTTAATTTTACACTGGTGTTTTTTGGATTTTCTTTCATTCGTGATGCTTTTCATAATGGATCATAATGATGCTGTGTGAAAACAAATGTTCCCGACCCTTCAAGATATATCATCTATTCGAACTGGGTGGTTTTTTATCTGATGCTTTTGAATGAGCTCTATATCACCAGTCAAAAGGAATGTTGTATCTTTTGAAAATATGTGAGGTTGCACACAACTAAAAGTTCAGTTTCTTAAATCAGTGTGTGAGGTTGCACAAAGCTAAAAGTTTAGTTTCTTAAATCAGTGTGCATCTTTTTGAAGATCATTTTTTGAACATCGGTGTCGTTGCAATTTTATGAAGTTTACATTTACCTCAATGTGAGTGATCACAAAATCTAAAAAGTTACATCTATTAAATTGTCCTCACAAAGTCTAAAAAGTCACATCTATTAAATTGTAGAAACTCAAGTTGTAGTAAGTTGTGCAACCATCACAATTGTCTCAAATTACATATTTCAAAAGTCAAAAGTTTACAATGGATGTTTAACCACTGTGCAAATCATTTAAAGATTAATCAGGACTCTACGTAGAGTTTCACAAGGTTCATTTCCTTAATGCTTGCGATCAAGGTGCAATTTTTTACAAGGTTAATTTGTCTGAACTTTAAAAGCTTGTTTTTATCATCTATATATGTGCAAATATGATTTTCTTTTCATATTGTCATGAAAAAAAAGCAAAGGAAGATTATAAGTTTTTCATTGACCTCTTAACTAGTGTCTTTTGAATTTTCTCATTTACTTTTATCTTTGCAAGATGGGGTACTATGTGATCTATTATGAGCAAGAGATTTATTGTTATTAAAAAACCATTTTAAACCCCAGTTTTTAAATTTTACACTGTTTTTTGGATTATCTCCTACCACTGTACAAATCATTTAAAGATTAATCAGGACTCTACATAGAGTTTCACAAGGTTCATTTCCATAATGCTTGCGATCAATATGCAATTTTTATTTTTTACAAGGTTAATTTGTCTGAGCTTTCAAAGATTGTTTTTATCATATCCATATTTGTGCAGATTTGATTTTCTTTTCATATTGTAATGAAAGAAAGGAAGATTATAAGTTTTTCATTGACATCCTAATGTGTCGTTTGGATTTTCTCATTTATTTTTATCTTTGTAAGATGGGGTTCTTTTTGATCCATTATGAACAAGAGGTTTATTGTTATTAAAATGGAAAGAGATTTATTGTTATTAAAAAATCCATTTTATACACTGGTTTTTAAATTTTACGCTGGTGTTTTTTGGATTGTTTTTGAATAATTTTTTTATGGTTAAGATGGGGTGCTATGTGACCTGACGACAGTTTTATGTTATAAAAAAATTTCATTTTTGATTAATGGGAGACAATGGGTCACATAGCACCCACCACTGATGTTTCTTGATGTTTTTTTTTTATAATAATAAGTGTATTTTATATTTAATTTCACTAATGTTTCTTTATGTTTCTTTTTTATAATAATAATTGTACTTTATATTTAATTTGAAATGGAAAAATTATATTTAATTTGAAATGGATTTTTTGTTTTTTTATAATAACAAGTGTACTTCATATTTAATTTGAAATAGAAAAGGATTCTAGACTGCAGCTATATTACTGAAATGAATGCTATTCCGAGGAGAAGAATTTCTTTTTGCTTTCAATTTTGGACCCTCCTAAATCAATGGCATTTGTGCACACATTATAATGTTCATGACCCTTCAAAATATATCATCTTTTCAAACTGGGTGGTTTTTTATTTATATATCATGCACACATTAAAATATATGACCCTTCATGAGTTATAGGAATGTTGTATCTTTTGAAAAAGGAGTTATAGTGATGTTGTATCTTTTGAAAAGATGAGGTTGCATAAGCTTTCAAAAGTTTAGTTTTTTAAATTAGTGTGCATTTTTTGAAGATCATTTTTTTGGACATTGGTCTCGTTGCAATTTTATAAAGTTTACATTTACCCCAATGTGAGTGATTACAAAGTAAAAAAAGTTGAATCTCTTAAATTGTCATGACAAATGGAAGTAAGTTCTATGACATGTTGTATGAATGAAAAAAACTCAAGTTGTAGTAATATGTGCGACCATCACAATTGTCTCAAATTACATATTTCAAAAGTTTGCAATTGATGTTTAACAATTGCAAATCATTTAAAGATTAATCATGACATTACATAGAGTTTCACAAGGTTCATTTCTGTAATGCTTGTGATGATCAAATATTGTTTTAATCATCTCTATATATGTGCAGATTTGATTTTCTTTTCATATTGTCATGAAAGAAAAGCAAAGGAAGAGTATAAGCTTTTTATCGGCCTGCTAACTAGTGTCTTTTGGATTTTCTCATTTAGTTTTATGTGTAAGATGACCTCCTAACTAGTGTCTTTTGGATTTTCTCATTTAGTTTTATCTGTGTAAGAGGGGGTGCTATGTTATCCATTATGAACAAGAGGTTTATATTCAACAAGATGAGGTGCTATGTTGAATATTTTTACACATGGCCTCCTTAGTGGAATTGAACATGGGTTGATTGCTTATGGCCTCCCTAGTTTCAAGTTTTTTTACTAGGGATTGCGAATTATATCTCAAAACTCATCTTGGCAAGGCATCCTATCATATCATTTTCAAAGCAAATTCATCAAGATTGAATGTGAGTTTTCCATAACAAGCCATTCACTGCATTGCAAAGACTCTCCAAACCCTTAAATTTTAGGTTTTCATTATTAATGAACATTTTCATTATCATATTTGGCAAGTGGAGAAAGTTTGTGTTTTCTCCTATCAAATTTGACTTCATATAAATACATTGTCGAATTATTCCATATTTGTAGTTTTTGTCGCCACAATGACGTTTTGTATGTGAGTGGCTATTTTATTGAAGCTCCATATTTTTACTGAGTTGCTCACTCATCTTTTTCCTAACCAAAGGCCTTCATCAGGGATGATTTTAAGGATGTAAATTTATTTTAAAATGTAGAAACCTTGGTGAATCTTACTAATCCTTCAAATGCCAACTATAAATGTTTGGCGATATTTTTGTAAAAACATTCAAATTTCTAAGTATTTAATATAGTTCGTATAAAATTTTGGCAATTTTTAAAGTAAAATAATGTTATGCTATAGAATTTGGGTGAACAAATTTTAGAATGAAGAATCTTTTTTTGGGAAAAACCTTGGAAAATTAGCCCATGAGCGAAATTTAGCCCCTAAAATCATCCCTAGCTTTCATTATTGGCCATTCCATGATTACCACTCCAGTGTTTTCATTTGCAGATTTATGTCTACTATATATAGAGCATTTGCCACAACAACCATTAACGCTAATAGTGGAAGAAGAAACCATGGATAAATTGCTTTAATATTTGCTAATAGTATTCATGGTTGATGTTGTTATTTTAACGAGTTACAACACTACATCTTATCTCGTAAAAGGAAATCCAAGAGTAAAAACAAATTGATAAAGGATGACATTGGGAATACCATCACATCATTTCAGTGCTCCAACTTAGATAGTTATTATAGGTTTGCCAAATTTGAAGTATTAATGATGAATGGGTAACATAGTTTTCCCAAAACAAAAATGATCTAATAGGTAACATAGTTTGCCAAAAACAAAAATTATCATGAGATTCTAAAAAGGTGGTGGATAAAAGAGAGTATTTAAGTCACTACATAGTGGTGTATATGTAACTCCTCAATAAGGTCCCCTTGTAGTGAGGAGCATGTTATACAATGATAAGAATGCAATTTTTCATTCCATATTTGTTGGATGTGGTGTGTGCAACAAATCAATCAATGTTTATTGCCAAGTTTTCTGAGAGCACAAATTCAAAAGCGACTAAATGTAGATATGCAATCACTTTAGAGATCTTGTATAGAGTTAAGTTGTCAAATTGCTGTGCAGGTCCCTCATCCCACAAACAAGGGGGTCTCATACATCAATTTGGTGTCTAGCTAGGGTGAAGCCCTAAAATTATATTATTATTATTTTTATAATCTATTTTTTTTTGCAAATCAACCACTTGCATGATAGAGGAAACTATGTATGTTAAGAACCAAAGACTGAATACAAAAGCACCACGACAGATATACAAGAACAATATGCAAAATCTTCTCTATTACTATCAAACCCTTGTGGTAGGGCAACACCATACAATGGATCCTATTATGGAAGGGATCCTCGCCTGTTCACTTGCCTCTTCGAGGGGGCATCCTCTTAATGAGCTTCAACTCCAAATATAATATTTCTTCTTGATGTCCCATTACATTGCTTGCACCCCTTTATATAGTGCTATCATCACCTAAAAACATTCTAGATGAGGAATCTTCTAGAAGTAGAACCTTTTAAGAATTCTTCTTACATTTATTATATCTAACTACCATAGTGGGCCTTATTTAATAATATAGTGGACATAGTCCACCTTACATTGAATGGCCTCCACTATTATCACTATGGGCTCTCTGCCCCCCCCCACTACCTCTCTAGCTACCTTACAATGTAGGACATACAATTTCGAGGTTTGGTATGTGATGGAAGGTTATACATACACTAGATTGTTTGGAGCTACTAAACCCTCACATTTATTACCTATATATAATTCAAATAAACTAGCAATCCAAGAGGTAGCCTATTAGAAATACTTGCATGGATTTAGAGCCTCTCTTGTTAAAGATAATAATGTTTTTTGGTTCTTACATTATAAGCAATATTAGATCTACTAAAATAGAAGGTGAAGCTTTGGAATCCTATCACTTTAGAGAAAAAAAGATTTTGATAACATGATCCTCTTAATGTACTATCATGACTCCACACAATGCTTAAGTAAGGCTTGGCCCTATCTATGAAGCCCGAAAAGAAGAATTATACAGAAGGCTCATGAAAAAGTATTGATCATGATAAGTAATAAAATCAAAATGTAGAGGGAAAAGAAAGAGAAAGAGGTGAGAAAAAATAAGGAAAATCAAGAAGCTAGAACATATAAGAAGGAAAAGGAAGTCAAGAGTTGAAGTAGAAGCTAAGAGCCAACAAGAAAGAGATTAGGCACCTAAGAGAGATATGATAGAAAGAGAAACATAAAATGAGAGACAAACAAAAGAAGATGCTAAAAAAAGAGAATTGAAGATGAAAGGTTGGCGAATGAGGAAAACGTCGCCACACAATCTTAGAGAAAATATGAAGAAGAGCACAAAAAGTGAGATAAGGATTAGACGAATGTAACAAAGCACACTATAGAAGAAATATCAGATTCACGAGAATCAATGCCTCCATAGACGATATATATGCCTATAATGTAGTGAATAACAAGATGTCACAGTCCTCTTTTAAGATTGAATGTCGAACATGGCTCACATGCATATACAAAACATCTGGCTATTCTTGATTTGTTTGCTTGATATAATAAGAAAGCATGAATTAGGTAGAGCCATAAGAAGTTGAAGATATCAAAGGATTAATAATTAATTGTTACTACATAAACCCCCATTATTAAAGGAACATATTCAAATCCTGCAACAATAGTTTCAATAGGTGTAACTTGCTTCCAAGCAACTAAGTCAAATGTAAAATAATTAGAAGAATTTAAGAAAATAATAAAAATGCTATAACACCAACTTGAATACTACAAGCAAAAAGTGAACAATCTCATTGAGTATAAGGCATGTGCCCTAGAAGTATAGGGTGAGTTGAATGTAGCTCACACATTATTGTACAAAAGATGATAGGATTTGTAGATGTATTCATAACAATTTTTACCTTTTACAATAAAGTTAAAGATAAAAAAGTGAAATAGGAAGGATTACAAATGGGCATGGACAAAATCAGGAGATGAGAACAAGAATAAATACAAGCTCTTGTTAGTGTTCGAAGGTTGAGCAATAAATATATTGAATGTAACCTCATAGCTTTGGAAAACTAGAAATCAACTTGCACAAAGTTAGAGAATTACATTGAGGGCTCCTTTAGAAATTGTTATCTCCTCCCGTGGGAAGCAGTTGAAAGAGAAATCCAAACATTTCATCTTCCTTGAGTATGAGAACCAAGATCACCTAAAACAATAGAAGAGTACGTGGAAGACCTGGAAAATAATACAAAGCTGGAAAAAGTATTGATAGAAAAAACTCTACATAATTAAAATAAGGTTAAAGGAGTATATTTGTACTCCATCGAAATAAATTACTTTGATCAATTCATTCATCAATACCTTACAAAAAGATATGGAGCCAATGTAGGTAATTGGTCATGTACGAGGTAGCATTGAGGTAATTGGTTTTTCCATGTGCTATTAATTTAATGTTAATTTAATGTTAATATATGAAATCTGAAGTGCATAATTTCAAGTTGAGGACCGAATATAACTTCATTAAAATGAAATTATGTATTGAAAACAAAAGGCCAAAGGCCACCTTTCAAAGTATAACTACACAAAAGGAGTTGAAGTGTCAAGAGGGAATCCTCAAGAATCAATGACTTTTTGTACCATCTATAAATGTAATCAATTGGAAAGAGAGGTTTTTTCTTGTGGGAAATTTGTAAACTTTTTTAGAGAATTAGTGAGAAGATCCATTGTTAGCCATACTACTGAGATAAAGACTATATGATTCTAACATTGCATGTGTATGGAATTTCTTTTGTGATTTGTTGTAATTCTAATGTGTGGATTCTTCTTTGACTCAGAATGCAGTTTCAATTTTGTTTGTCTTAATTATTTTTCTATAGCATTTGAATATGTAACTATAACCATTTGTTTAATCAGAGGATTTTATTGATTGATGGCTAGTTAATTTGCATTTCTATTACTATTTATCTAGTGACTTTTCACTGAAAACGATGATACATATATAACTAATTTTGTGTTAAAAACTACTAGTCGTTAGTTCATAACTAGGAATTTAGAATAGATTTGCAGTTTGTATATAAAATCCATTTGCATTTTGCAAATTAGATTAAATATTAAAAGGTGAATTGGGTCACAATTGGTAAAACCCAAACTAGTAATGGTTGTTGGGCTAGAATCTGAGGGTTCCCTATTTCAAATAATGTGAGGTCTAATTGAGACCTTTCATTGAGGAGAATCCTTATTGTTCGTAGAAGGGGATTTTCCCCTTGTCAACTATTTTGGCATTAGGAGGATGTCCTTGTATGGTTGATAGAGATGACTTGCAATCACATATTACCCATTCTGTTTTTTCAAACTGTAATCGATATTACAACCATATATTTATTCTAGGTGCAAATTCAAGTCTTGAATAAGATTTTGAATATACTACTATTGATTTTGAAAATCCTATTTTCATAGAGCCTTAACCATTATACACTATTCACAATCAAGAACTTAACAAGTTTTATCATATTATATGGGGATATGTTAAGAAAATCAACACGCTGCCTATTGCTCCATTGCTTCCTATATGAAATAGAGCTAATAAGAATGCCATTTAGACTAATGAAGACACCATAGTTGGAACTGTAGACAATTTGATTGACCTCTCCTTTGATAGGATTCCCCAACCTTTAAACACAATTCCATAAACTCCTCCAGTTTCACTTTCTTATTCTTCAAGTTCCTCAAACCTTGATATGATGATTGATTTTGCTAGACGAGCTTGTGAAATTGCTAGACAACTTATCGTTGTTCAAATGGTAAGAAATCAAGCTCAATTGCCTGCTTAGAGAGCCCAATATCCCCTTCATCTAGTAGGAGAGTATGATTTTCCTAAACATCCAAACCGAATATGCTAAATTTGACCTAGATAAGTCAAGTTTACTAGAAGATTGCATTGAAAACTTTTATTTGGATATTTGGTTAATGAATGTGGAGCATGAAGATGTGGTATGCCAAGTTTTCTCTTATAATTTTGAAAACAAAGCTTCTACATGGTATTTCAACCTACCTATAGGATCCATTAACGATTGAGATCATTTTAAAAAATAATTCATTGGTGAGTCTGGTGATGAATACGCTCCAATTGTACTTTAAAAATAATTAATGGCAATTAAGATGAACAAAAGGGAATAGATAAAAGATTTCATCCAACATTTCACCACTATTCTAAATAAATTTTCAACAAACACTCTACCAACTAAGGAAGTAGTGGTCGAGCATTACAAATTTGTTTTACATGCCACTATTGCTAAGTTTGGCAAGAAACCTAGGGAATGAAGACACTAAAATTGCTTCCAATAAATTTATTTATTTACCTAAACTACCTTAAAAAACAAATGTTGATATTCAAGATAAATATCCCACAAACATGGAGAGTGTACCAAATTTGGTCAATAATTTATTGAATGAGATTCTAGATTTAAAAAGGAAAACTAGAGAAGGTACTTCTAACTTGAGAACTTTTAAACCCTTTCATAGAAAAATTATCTCACCCCCAAATCCTTCTGAACCTTTGAATTTAGAAGACATAAGGATGCACAATTACAGTACATATAATCATGCAAACCATTCTAAAAAAACGTCCTCTATAGATTCACTCTATGAATTTAGTGGTAAATTATTTTCTTGATCAACATAAACAACCCAAAATTCCTGCTCAAGAAGATGACAATGAAGTTGTGGACTATAATATGATTGAGAATATGAATAAAACTAAGGTAAATGTCTCTGTTTATGATATTTGCTATTTTCCTCAATAGAGAGACCTCATTTTACAAACTCTCAACACAGACCCTCATAAATTAAAAAAAATAGTAATCAGTTTTGAAACGAAACAAACGCCTACTATAGTAAAGTTAATTTCTGAAATAAAATAGAATGCTACTGTAAATGATGCTATAATTTGTTCCAAGTTGTTGTATCTTACTTTCAAGCAATTGAGTTAAATGTGGTTGAGATGGTATAAGAATTGGAAAAATCTAAGAAAAAAATAGAAATGCTAAAACACTAGGTTGAATACTAGAAAGTAGAAACAACCTTGCCATACTAAGTATAAGGTGTATGTACTAGAAGTACAAGATGAGTTTAATGTAGCTCATAGGTTGTTGTACGAAAAATCATATGATATTTATGTGTTCAAAACTCTTAGTTCTTAGTTCATAACTAGGCATTTAGAATAAATTTCCATTTTGCATATAAAAGCCATTCACATTTTGCATATCATGAGATTGAATATTGAAAGGTGAAATGAGCCATAACTAAAACTAATAATGGTTGTCAGGATAGAATCTCAATATATTCCCTATTTCAAACAACGTGAGGTCTAATTGGGACCTTTGGTGGTGGAGAACCCCTATTGTTGGTAGAAGAGGCATTTTCCCCTATGAACACTTTTGGCTCTAGGATGGCCTTGTATGGATGACAAAGAACTTGCAATCACATATTTATCATACTAATTATTCAAACTATAATCCATATTACAACCATATATCTATTTTAGGTGTAGATTCAAATCCTGAGCAATTTTAGTAGGTGTAGATTGCTTCCAAGAAAAAGAGTTAAATTTAATTTAGATGGTACAATAATTGGAAGAATCTAAGAAAAAATAGAAATGCTAAAATACCAAGTTGAATACTACAAAGCACAAACAACCTTGCCTCACTGAGTATAAGATGTATGCAATAGAAGTACAATATGAGTTGAAGGTAACTCAGAGATTGCTGTACAAAAAATTATAGGATAGTTATGTGTTCAAAACTCTCAGTTGTTAGTTCATAACTAGGCATTTAGATTAATTTTTCATTTTGCATATAAAATCCACTTTCATTTTGAATATCTCTTTAAACATTGAAAACGTGAAATGGGCCACAACTAGTAAATCCATACAAGTAATGGATTCTGGGCCATAATATAAACAATGTGAGGTTTTATTGGGACCTTTCATTGGGGAGCACCCCTAATATCGGTAGGAGGGCCATTTTGCCCTGTCAATGGTTTTGGCACTAGAAGGAGGTCTATGACTTATAGAGATAAATTGCAATAACATATTTCCCAAATTGATTATTCAAACTATAATGTATATTACAACTGTAGATCAATTTTGTGCAGATTTGTTATGGTCCAACGCCTTAAAATTGATACAAATATTTGAATTAGAATCCACTTTGAGGGGGAAACCTCCTTTTTATAATATATCCGTTTCATAATACAATATGAGTTGAGATAAGATGATCCTAATACTAGATCCCCTTGATATATATATATATATATATATATATATATATATATATATAGGAGACAAAGGGTTACAATTATTATGAAAGGGTGCAATGATGGATTCTAGCTGACCTACTAGAAATGTAATAATTTAATATCTAGGGATTAATAAGGGGTTGTATACAACAAGATGGGGCTTTGTATAGGGATTAACATGCCCCTACCCTTCAAACCAGTGTTGTCCTCAACACTTGACTAACCACAGGTGCTTCTGCACAAAGAACACATCTTCCCATGTTGCCTCTTCAACTAGTAGGTTCTTCCATTTGACGAGGTACTTTGTAATTGCTCGATTTCTCAGCTGCTTAATTCTTGTTTCAAGGATTGTTTCTGGATCTAGTATGATTTTCCCTTCTTCATTAATCTTTGGTAAAATAGTTTGGACTGGGATCTTGTTTCCGATGACCTTCTTTAAACAAGAAACATGGAAGATTGGATGTACACATGAAGATGGAGGCAACTCCAATTTGTAAGTCATACTTCCAATCCTTTGGAAAACCTTATAGGGGCCATAATATTTGGGTGCTAATATACTGTCCTTCTTTTGTTTCTCGAGGACATTTTTTTGCATGGGTGTAGCCTTAGAAATACCCAATCCCCCACTTCAAATTCCATTTCACTATGATGTTGATCTGCTTGTTGTTTCATCCTATTTTGTGCCATAACCAAGTTGTCCTTCAATAGTTTGAGGACCTCTTGTTGGTTCCTTATGTGGTCCTCCACTGCTTGAACCTTTGTATTCCATTTCAAGGGAGATGTGATGGATGGAGGATGATATCCATAAAGTGCCAGAAATGAGGACATTTTTGATGAAGTATGGAAGGATGTGTTGTACCACCATTCTGCCAAGGGAAACCACTTGATCCATTATGTTTGTTTATCAGATGAAAAGTGACAAAGATATCCTTCTAGACATTTATTCACAATCTTAGTTTGTCCATCATATTGAGGGTGGTAAGATGAGCTATGAGCCAATTGAGTACCCAAACAAGAAAATAATTCATTCCAAAAATTTCCCGTGAAAATTGGGTCTCTGTCACTTACAATAATCTTGGGGACTCCAAGTAGTTTTTGCTCTGTTTCCATGAATGTCGCGACTAATGTAGTTTCTTTAAAAGGATGAGAAAGAGAGAAAAAATGGGCATACTTTGTTTGTCGATCCACAACTACCATGATGGAAGTCTTTCCTTCGGATTTGGGTAAACCGGTAATAAAATCCATTGAAACTTCTTCCCAACGTTGGCTTGGTATAGCTAATGGTTGTAGGAGACCCGGAGTCTTGATTGTCTTTCCCTTATTATGTTGGCAGACCAAACTTTCAGACACAAACTTTTGAACATCATTTTTAAGACCTTCCCATAAAAAATCTTTCTTGATCATGTGGTATGTTCTAAAGAATCTTGAATGCCCCCCTATAGGAGAAGTGTGCAATTATAGAAGAATATTCTATTTGAGTTGGAAATTCTTACATAAATATAGGTGATTATGATACCATAACAAATCATTCTTCCATACAAAATTATCTACTGAACTAGGGTTTTCATGTAGTTGTTGAATGATCTTGCATACCTCTTGATCTTTCTTCCATTCTATTCCTGATTCTTCCACCCAATTAGATTGCGGAAGAAAAATAACAAATAGTGAACCTTCTATTTCTTCTTCTTTCCTAGAAAGGGCATCTGCCACAACATTATGTTTTCCTTTTTTGTAGATAATTTCAAAGACATAATCCAACATCTTTGTAACCAATGTTTTTTGCTCTTCTAAAGATAATCTTTGCTCCAAGAAGTACTTCAAAATATCATGATATATTTTTTGTTTGAAGTGTCTTCCTATTAGGCAGGGGCACCATTTTTGAATTGCATGTAGTATGGCCAACATTTATTTTTCATAAATGGGTTTGAATAAGTTTTTTCATTTAAGTTGGATACTTTCAAAGGAAAGTGGCCTTCCTTCTTTCATTAAAACTGCACCGATTCCATGGCATGAGGCATCACACTCCACACTAAATGTTTTTGCAAAGTCAGGTGTAGCCAAGATGAGATTTGTACACATAGCCTCCTTAATTTTTTCAAAAGTCTTGGTTACTTCTTCGGACCAAGAAAATGATTCCTTATTTAATAATTCTATTAGAGGTGCTTCCATTTGACCAGAGTTCTTGACAAACTTGCAATAATAGTCTGCCAATACTAAGAATCTGTAATGTTCCTGAATTGGCTAGTCTAGGAAACGCTGCTAATGTGTGTGTAGGATCAAAGGTTTACAACATATCAATGATCATACAAATAATAAATGCGACAAAGGACTGCAAGTTTGTATTATGATATCTCTGTGGATTACAAAAATGGCCGAATGCGGCTGAATACTGACAATACTCGACTAGATCAACATACAAAGGATCTT
>SNQJ01S0112353.1:11748-40362 GCA_010110895.2 Picea sitchensis
CCAACCCTAGGAAGCACCAACTTCCTTGTCTTTAGGGCACCAACCCTAGGAAGCACCAACTTCCTTGTCTTTAGGGCACCAAACCCAGGAAGCACCAACTGCCTTTTATGGAACCAACCCTAGGAAGCACCAACTCTCTTAAATTACACTTACTTAGTAAAGGATATGAATCATCTTGTGCTCCTCCCTTCCACCCTCACTTCATAAGAATCATCAATTCTTCTTCTTGGAATTTGTTGTTGTTTTGATCTTCTGATCTAAACTATAGAGACCCTTATTCTTCACCATTATTCCTTGCTTATATAGTCACCCAACTAGTGTGAGATATGAATCATTGTGTCCCTTTGTTTGGACCATCACACCTCTTTATTTAGATTAACAAAAATAACGGTTTTTTTTCTTCATTATTATTCAAACATTATCATGAAGGATTTTCAAATTAGTTACAGTGTTTTTCATAAATCGATCACTGATATGGATTGATTTTGTTTTTAACTCGATTCCATGTCTCTACAAATATTGCAGAAATTGAATTATGTAGAGGCACTTCCTTCAAACCATTTACATCTGACCATATGCATAAAACCATGGGATTATTAATTTAAGCGATGTTCCCAACGCTTCATGGATTATGTGTTCGTAACCCATGATCGGGGGCTGGAACCTAGTCCTCCGACCTTCATGCGATTTCTCTTTCATCCAATCTTCTGAAGTTTGACCTCTCACAAGGATTGATCTAATGGTTAGCATGAATCCTAGAACCAAATCAATGGTCTAGCTTGATCCTTACACTATCCTTCCACTTCTTTATCCAACGGTTGTGACTTAATCAAAGGTTGAGATGGATGGCCACTATTTACTTCGGGACCTCAGGACTTTCGGGGTTCGAAGGTCCAGGTAATTGTTGTTCTAATTTCCACCGGAGTTGGTCAGCATCGAAGTGGTCAACATGGGAGTGATTATGTCATATTTCCAGTACATTTTGATCTAATGACCATGTGAGAATCTAGAGGATTTTAGATCAATGGTTAGCATTGACTTCATCCTTCAGCGCTTCGAGTAGTTGTTAGTTTCCCTCGAAGGACAAACTCCTGGAGTGACGTAGCTTTCTAACGTCACTGCTGACTTGGAACTGGCCGAGTGGTTGCCACATGTCACTTATATTTGTGACTTACGTGTAGCTAAAATGCCAACTGGACCTTAACACTTGTCACCATTTGATTGTGCCATGTTTCCTTGCTAACGTGATCTTTACTAATGTGGATGTCATGATGTCTCACATGTCCTCCTCCTGGATCTAATGGTCATAGGTTCATATGAATCCTTGATCCATCGACTGTGATCAATTCTAGATCAATGTTATATATTCATTTTAGCCTTTGGGACTTTGGGTTATTCGTTTTTCCCACTTCCCAATTCTCCTAGAGTGAGATTCCCCGAATAAACCTCGAGTAACTTGACTTCATATAATGATCCTTATTTGACGCAAAAATCTTAACACAATCCAAAGATCGTTGGGAATTCGGTTATTCAGGATCTCGTGAATCATTGATCCAACGACTATGATCAGTTCTAGATCAATGGTCTAGATTCATTTTGGCCTTCAGGACTTTCGGTTATTCATTTTTCCCACTTCCCAATTCTCCTGGAGTGATATTCCCCGAATAAAACTTGAGTAACTTGACTTCATCTAACGATCCTTCTTTGACGTGAAACGCTTAACACGATCCAACAGTCGTCGAGAATTCATCTATTCAGGATATCGTGAATCCTTGATCCAATGAATGTGATCAGTTCTAGATCAATGGTCTAGATTCATTTCAGCCTTCGGGACTTTGGTTTATTCACTTTTCCCACTTCCCAATTCTCCCAGACTGAGATTCCTTGAATAAACCTCGAGCAACTTGACTTCATCTAACGATCCTTATTTTATGCGAAAATCTTAACATGATCCAATGGTTGTCGGGATTTTCTCTATTTGGGATCTCGGGCATTTGGCCTTGCTTATCATATCCTTCCATTTTAATTTGATCGGATGGTCAATATAACTCCCAAATTTTTTCTTAGATCAGACGAATCATGTCCTTCCTTGATATTAGTGGCTAGAAAACCTCCTAAATTTCATACTTCATATCTTTCGGTTGAGATCTAATTCTTCCCAACCTCTGACTTCCCTTCAATCTGACGGTCCTGGACTGTCCCAAAATGATAATGGATGGCCCATGTGTGTCATATCTTCTGAGCCTCCTATTCATCATATCTTCTAAGATTTTGGGTTTATACTTGGATTCCAACTGAACCAAGATCGTTGATCTGTTGGGAATTTGATCCCTATCGTATTAATGTGCTTTCTCTTGTGAGCTTTGATTAACGTTTCTTGCTTCTGATCTGTTTCATCGCTATTTCTACTGATATTTTAATAATTATTTGTGTATTCTTTAATCCTTATGTACATGGATTCTCTGTATCCTATCTCTCCTAAGCTTTAGAGTCATAGGATCACTTGTTGATCCTATTGTGATCACGATCTTCTTCTGCACAACTTCCTACGTTATTTCTCCTGAGATTTTAGGATCTCAAAGACATATAATGATAATACCATATTGATCTTCTTGACATCTATGTCATAATAAACATTGATCATTTTGGCCCTCTTTGACATCAATGTCAACACCATAACACCATGTCCAACATTCTCCCCCTTTGGCATTGATGGCAAACTTTTTCTTTTTGAAATTTCTACCCTTATCAATTTCCTCCCTCTTTGACAGAAATGGCAGAGGGGATCTATCTTCGCTCCCCCTATGACAATGATCCCCATGACCATGTGCCCCTTCTAATGCAATTTTATGGATTTTAATAAGGTTTTTGAATCACTCCTAATTTATGTCGAAGATTTTCAAAAGTACTCTTGGGAAAAGGTTTTGTGAAAATGTCTGCAATTTGTTCTTTGGTGTCTACATACACTATTTTAACTATATTTTGGGTAACTTGATCTCTTAGGAAATGGTATTTAATTGGGATGTGTTTGGTTTTAGAATGCATGAATGTATTTTTAGAGATACTTATGGCACTAGTGTTATCACAATTAATAGTAATGGGATTATTATATCTTATTTGTAGGTCTTCTAAAGTTTGCTTCATCCAAAGAACTTGTGTGCAGCAGGATGCAACAGCAATGTATTCTTCCCTTGTTATAGAGAGTGATGTGGATGTTTGTTTCTTGCTTGACCATGCTACCAGACTTTTTCCTAAGAAAAATGCTCCTCCACTGGTTATTTTCCTATAATCTATGCTACCGGCCCAATCTGCATCAATATATATAGTTAGATTCAAGTCTTTATATTTTGGATACCATAATCCAAGTTCTAGGGTGCCTTGAAGGTATATGAATTTTTTTTTATTGATTTTAAGTGAGTTTCTTTATGTACGGATTGAAATCTCCCCACGAGTCCTACAGCCTGCATGATGTCAAGTCTGGTTGTTGTTGAATAGAGAAAACTTCCAACCATATATCTATACATCGTTTGGTCCACTTTTGGTTAGTCATCTTCTAGACTTAGTTTACATCCAATGAGCATGGGAGTACTCATAGGTTTATTGTCTTCCATTTGAAATTTCTTCAGAATTTCCTTGATATATTTGGTTTGTGAAACGAATATTCCATTTTCTATTTGATTTACTTGTAAACCTAAGAAAAATGGCAGTTCTCCCAGCATAGACATTTCAAACTCTTCTTGCATTTTGGTTGCAAATTTTCTACTTAGTGTTGTGAGATTACTCCCAAATATGATGTCATCTACATATACCACCACAACAATCATGTTTTGATCCTCAATTTTTATGTATATGTTGTTGTCAATAGCCCCTCTATTATATCCTTGTTTTTGTAGATATTGATCAAGCCTAGAGAACCATGCTCTGGGGGCTTGTTTAAGACCATACAGGGCCTTTTTCAGCTTGCACACATAGTCCTGATTTTCTGATAACATGAATCCTTTTGGTTTCTCAACATAGACTTATTCTTATAGTGTTCCATTAAGGAATGTTAACTTGACATCCATCTAATATATTTTGAAATTTCTGAAGCATGCAAATGCCGGGAACATTTTGATGGCCTCAAGTCTTGCTACTGGAGAAAAATTCTCTTCAAAATCAATACCTTCCACTTGGGAATATCCTTTGCACACTAATTTGGATTTGTTTTTTATAATTTCTCCATTTTCATTTAGTTTTTTCTTTAAGATCCACTTGGTTCCTATCACATTCTTGTCCTTGGGTCTTGGAACTAGTTCCCAAGTATGATTCTTCTCTATTTGGTTTAGTTCTTCATTCATTGATTTATCCAATCTTTACTTTTGATAACTTCTTTAAATGGCTTAGGTTCTATTATGGATAGCATTGTGTGTTCTGATTCAAAAGCGAGTTTACTTCTTGTTTCCACTCCTGCACTTTTATCTCCAATAATCTGGCTTTCAGGATGATTCTTTTGAAGTCTTTTTGATGGAGCTCTTGGAAAGGGAATTTCTTGGTTGTCTTCTTCATCGGTATGTGGTTCATTTTCCTGTGTTTCATTATTATCATCTTCTTGATGAGATTCTACATCATCGTTTTCTTGTTGAGATTTTACATCATCATCTTCTTGTTGAGATTTTTTACCAATGCCTTGGGATATGCTCTTTTTTAGATCATTTATATTTACATTGGCACTTTCCATTATCTTAAGTAGTCTAAGACTATAACATATGTATGATTTCTTATTAGATGAATATATTAAGAATATTCCTTCATCAGATCTTGGATCAAACTTTCCTAGGTTATCTTCATCATTCTTTATGTAACATTTACTTCCAAAAGTTCTAAAGTGTTTTACAGATGTTGTCCTTCCAAACCAAAGTTCATAAGGGGTTGTGTCATGGTTGGGTCTCAACTGAGCTCTATTAAGTATGTGGATTGTTGTGTAGATTGCATCTCTCCAGAATTTTTCTGGAATCTTCGGTTCATTTATCATGGTTCTTGCATTTTCTTGAACTGTTCTTTTTTTCCTTTCTACCACTACATTTTGTTAAGGATTCCTGGGAGATGAAAACTATCTTTTGCTACCACGATTTTCACAGAATTGTGTTGGAGTTACTTCACACATACCTAGGATTTATTTTTCCTAAGGTTTTTCCTTGTTTATTAGTCATAATTAGTCATTATCCAGTCTCCTATATTTTAGGGGAGAATATTCCACCTAGAGAATATTCTCTTTCAGTTGACCCTTCGGTTTGACTAGTTGAGTTGAGTTTAGATGTTGCATTGGTTTTGTCACCATGCAACATTGGGATCATCACCATGCTAATGCGCACTTTCCTTGGGATCATCACCATACTGGTGCATTACCCTTGATTCCCTGAGTTAACTCCTCACTACTCTTTGTTCAGTTAGTTAATTGAACACTGATTGACTAGTTAACTCGGCTAGGTGGCAGTTCACTCCCGCAACTGCCTAAAAGACTAGACTAGGTGGTAGTTTACTCCCGTAACTGTTGGTGTGTGTCTAGATCACTCTAGACCACCACTATGGCTCATTAGTAACTCATATATCCTATATCTATTGTAAATTATTCACTCTTTGAGTGTGGAATACGGTTAATGATAATTCTTCCATTATTTCCCTCTTGCTTCTTCTTTCTCAATTTATCTCTGCAAATGTGTGTAGTATTTTCTAGCTAGATTTGTTCTGTGCAGGTTCAACACATTTACAAATTGAATGAAATCTTTAGAGGTGAATTCTCCTCCATTTTCTGATCTCGTACATTTAATTTTGAAATCTGTTTCATTTTCTACAAGGGCTTTGTATATTTTAAATTTCTCAAAGGCTTCGGATTTTTCTTTTAGAAACAATACTCAGGTCAATATTGTGTAATCATCAAAAATCAACATAAAATATTGTTCACCATAAGTACTTTTGGTTCTGGTTGGTCCACATAGATCTATGTGAATAAGCTTTAATAGTTTTGTTGTGGAATCCTCTTTTGTTTTGAACGTAATGCTTGTTTGCTTTCCTATTTGACAATGTTTACAAATATAATTTGAAGGCTTAATCACTTTTTCCAGGTCCCTAAATGTATTTTTCTCGTTGGCTTTGATCAATTTGTCATAGCATAAATGTCCTAACCTTGTATGCCATATCCATCTTTAATCTACTTGGATTAAACAACATTTTTCTTCTTCATCTATATTAAGGATGTACACATTGCTAGATGTTCTTGGTGCAACTGCCACTAGCTTTCCAGTGTCCTTTTTTCTGATCTCACATTTCTAAGAATCAAAAGTAAGTATGTGACCCTGATCACATTTCTGACTTACACTTAGGAGATTTGGTTTGATATTTTCTACTAGAAGTACATCTTATGCTTTGGTTTTATTATTTCTTAAACTAACAGTGTCTTTTCCCAGTATCTTGGCTGACATGTTCTCCAAAAGTTACTTTTCTTTTTCATTTCTTATTTAACTTGAGAAATTTACTTTGATCTCCAGACATGTGTTTGGAACAACCACTGACTATATACCACTGACATCCTTGATTTCTTGCATATAATGCTACATTGCACTATGTTTTCTTTTTCTTCCATACTTTTTTATTATGGGAAATATTTGTCTTTTTATCATATTTTGGCAATCTACATTCACTAGTTTTATGACCATAGTTGTTGCATTTTTGGCATTCATTATTGAAGTATTTCAAAGGAGAAAATGAGTTATAGTTTCTCTTATCTATATTGTACTTATTGTTCTTATGTATTTGGACATTTCTATGATTGTATTGTCCATAAGCTTTGCAATGTACTTTCTTATCTCCAAAATTATTGCAAGAGTAACAATATCCAATAAATAGATATTTAGGGGGATTCCTTCTGATGATTGTATTTTTCTTGTCATATTTTACTCTAGTAGGGAGTATTAATTTATGTTTATGTGTAACAGGTTTCAATGGTATCATCTTTTCCTTATTATCTTCTTTTCTTAACGAGTTTTTTAGAGCATGTGCGCAACTGATTGGTTTCTTGACAGATTGTTGTGATGTAGAAGTTGAGTCTTGGGTGTATCCCAAACCAGTCTTATTGTTTGGTGACCTTTGACTATTGAGAATTTCATCCAAGATCTTTGAACTATTTCCAAATTGTGATCCCTTCTTTTCTTTCTCAATTTCACCTTTTAGCAGCTTAATCTCAGCTTCTAGTTTCTCACATACCTTTTTTTTATCATTAAGTTGTTGTAAAATGACTTCTTCAATTTTATTAGCTTTTAGGAGTTGGGAATTCAAATCACTGATGGTATGTTCTAACTCTTTGATGGTTTTGGAAACTTCCCTCTCTCTTGATTTAGTAGCTTCTTTAATCTCTAGAAGCTCTTCCCATAGTACCTTGTTTTGTTTTTTAGTTTTTATTAGTTCTTCAATTATACTAAGGATTTCTTCTTCAAATTTTACTTCTTCTTCATCTTCTGAATTTTTATCATCTTGAGTTTTTATTCCCATAAATATAATCTCTAGTTCAACTGCTTCATTTTCTTCTGATGAGCTATTGTCTTATTGGGTAAAGAACGTTTTATTTTTCTTGTAGAACTTCTTTTTATTATTAGTGTTGTTTTTCTTCTAATTTTTTAAGGTTCTTTCATCAACACTTTCCTCCTGCTTAGGATAGGGACATTTATTGGAAAAGTGTCCAATTTTTCCATAGTTGAAACATATTATAGGAATCTTTCCTTTGTATTTAATTGTCCCTTTCTTGAGCTTCTTTATGAAGTTTGCAGTTTCCTCATCAGATATATATGATAACTCATCATTGGTTTTTTTCTCCTGCCTCATCTTTGTTTTATATGCTTTAAAGGTTGTTTCTCTTTTTGATGATTTATCATTCCCTATTCTCATTTCATATGTTGTAAAAATTACATGAAGCTAATCAACTGTGAGTGTGTCAAGATCAGGCTTATCTTCAATTGTAGTTGACATCATATCTAATAGGTAATGACCTTGGTATCTTTTGAATAATGGGTTTATCTATAATTTATTCTCATGTTGCTCTGATTGAATTAACCACTTCATCTACCCTATGAAGGTATTCAATAATGTTCTCTTCTTCTTTCATTTTCATATTTTCAAACTGAATTATATAGGTATGTAGTTTGTCTTCCTTGACTTTGCTATCTCCTTCATATAAAACCTCCAATTTGTCCCAGACTTCTTTGTCTGACTTACAATGCATAACCTTCACACATATAGAATTTGTCAACCCTCCTATAATTGCATTAACTTCTCTTGAGTTGTCATTGCAGATTTTCCTGCAGCATCTTTGGGTGGAGTAGTTGGTGCAGTGTAACCATCTACAACAGATTGCCAAATATCAAAACCAAGAGCCAACGGGAAGTTTTTCATTCTTATCTTCCATAGAGCATAACCACCTCCATTGAAAAATGGTGCTTTGTTGTTAGACATTCCCTCTTGTTGATTCATCTTCAGGATATACCTTCCAATAGTTTAGACTATGTTGAAGGCACCCGCTCTGATACCAATTGTTGGAACACTGAGAGGGGGGTGAATCAGTATTACCCATTTTTCAACAATTAGCAGTTACTTTTATATTTTGTTAATTACCACAATAGATCAACAATAGACTTGTTTGTAAAATCAATTATATAAATATAATTAATAGGAATTACAAGGCTTTATGAAGAATAGTGAAGGACACCAATCCTTTTTAGAGCACCAACTCTAGGAGACACAAATCTCCTTCTTCAGGGCACAAACCCTAGGAAGCACCAACTCCCTTATTTTTTAGGGCACCAATCCTAGGAAGCACCAACTTCCTTGTCTTTAGGGCACCAACCCCAGGAAGCACCAAATCCCTTTTAGGGAACCAACCCCAGGAAGCACCAACTCCCTTAAATTACACTTTCATAGTAAAGGATATGAATCCTTTTGTGCTCCTCCCTTCCACCCTCACTTCATAAGAATCATCAGTTCTTCTTCTTGAACTCTATTGTTGTTTTGATCTTTTTATCTAGACTACAGAGACCCTTCGTCTTCACCATTGTTCCTTGCTTATATACTCACCCAACTGGTGTGAGCTATGAATCATTGTGTCCCTTTGTTTGGACCATCACACCTCTTTATTTAGATTAACAAAACTATTGTTTTTTTTTCTTCATTATTATTCAAACATTATCGTGAAGGATTTTCAAATTAGTTAGAGTGATTTTCATAAATCAATCACTGATATGGATCGATTTTGTTTTTAACTCAATTCCATGTCTCTGCAAATATTGCAGAAATAGAATTTTGCAAAGGCCCTTCCTTCAAACCATTTACATGTGACCATATGCACAAAACCACAGGCTTATTAATTTAAGTGATGTTCCCAGTGCTTCACGGCTTATGTGTTTGTAACCCATGACCGAGAGCTAGAACCTAGTCCTTTGGACTTCGGCCTTCAGCCATTTTCTCTTTCATCCATTCTTCTGAAGTTTGACCTCTCACAAGGATTGATCTAATGGTTAGCATGATTCTCCGAACCAAAATCAATGTTCTAGATTTGATCCTTACACTATCCTTCCATTGATTTATCCAACAGCTATGACTTAATCAAAGGTTGATATGGACAGCCACTATTTACTTCAGGATTTCGGGGGTTCGAAGGTCCGGGTAATTGTTGTTCCAATTTCCACCGGATTTGATCAGCGTTGAAGTGTTTAACAGGGGAATTATTACATCATATTTCCACTATGTTTTGATCTAACAATTATGTGAGAATCTGGAGGATCTTAGATTAACGGTTAGCATTGAATTCAACCTTCAGCGCTTCAGGTAGTTGTTGGTTTCCCCTGAAGGATAAACTCTCGAAGTGACATAGCTTACTAACGCCGCTGCTGACTTGGCACTGGCCAAGTGGCTGCCACGTGTGATGCAAGAGAATCGAACAAAGCCAAGGCATGCGCCTGGCGAAAGAAATAGCTGGACGCGCGGATGAAGAAAAGGGGCACATTTTTATGAAGATCGTTTTGAATTTTGAACTTAAAAGCATTAATGTAATAGTTAGGAAGAAGGTGTACTTTGCATTTATGTTTAGGAGATATGACTCCCATATGTCAAATTGTAATAGGCATTTAAGTCTGTTAATGCAAATAGGTAGCTTTGAATTAATAGATTATACAGTTTTAGAATTGTAGGAGGAAAAACGGATATAGACACCCTCACTCTTGTATTATTGTATCATTAGCATAGAACAGAAGAAAAGAGTTGTAGCAGAGAGTTGTAGAGAAGAACCCATGTAAATGAGTATTTGAGTTAATATATGAAGCTTTGACTCAGATTTCATGGTGTTATGATGTTTTTTGTTTACATATGTTGAATGGTATGCTTACAGTTGTTTTATTCTCTCTGTTATGCCTTTGTTGTTATTCTGTGTTGAATGTATGATTTCATGTTGAATGTATGAATTCTAAGAGAGAAGAATGAGTTTCAATTGTTTCTCTTCCTGAGAGAGAGAGAGTTCATGCAAGGAGTGCAGTGAAACGTCTGCAAGGTGTGCGTCGACAAGGGTTCTGAGTTTTATCTCAGAAAGCTTAGGAGGGATACCATTGTTCTCATTTCAACAGAAGTGTAGGTGAAGCACAAAAGTCGTGCAAGGTGTACGCAGGCTAGTTGAGGCCTTAGAACTTATCAACTAAGATTGAAAGGGGAAGGATTGTTTTTGTCGAGAGTACACAGAGTCGAAAAATCAAATACCCTAGAGTATTTGAAAGATTCCCACAAGGAGTGCGTGCAGGAGTCCTTTTAGAGACTCGAGTTTACAAGTAAAAGCTTAAGAGGGTCGGCGCCTTTGAAATGTTCAAAGGAAGATAGGAAGAAAAATCATCGTGCAGAATTTAAGTCTCAGAGAAAGAACGTCGAGTCAATTTGGGCCAGAGATTTAGAGGAAGGAATCGAACGGTCAAAATTCTCAGTGGAGAATTTGTGAAGTTGCAGGGACCGTAGGATCCAATAAAGCTGCAGGGTGGTTAGGAATTGGATGAACCCACCACTCTAGTGTCAAGAATCAATGAAGACCGTCGATCATGGTCAGTTCAGGCCGTTGGATCATTCTTTTGAACTCGGGGTTCGTGAGTTCGGAGGGTAGACCAAATCCTTTGGTTGCATGAACTCCCGAGTAGCGAGAAGTAGGAATAACCGTTGGATAGGAACCTCTTCGCTATATCGCGTATCGGGGTTTCGGAGGTTGGAAGGAATCAGTTTCAACTACAGAAGTCATGAAGGGCCGAGGACTGAGGTCTTGGGTGAACACGTGGCGCGTCCATCAAGTGGGGACCGTGTGGTTGGCAAGTGGACACTCATCGCCTGGGAGAGAGTCAACACCCTATTGACTTCTCGTGCTTTAGGTTCTCATAAGAAAGGAGCACAAAGGCTCAACAAACCCACTCACGAAGTTGTGAGACACAAGAAGTGATGAAGGAGTCAAGTCTTCCTGTGTGGATCTCGGCCTGAGGGTTGGGGGTCTGCACCAACGTGTCACTTAGATTTTTGACTTACGTGTACCTAGAATGTCAACTAGACCTTGACACTTGTCACCATTTGATTGTGCCATGTGTCCTTGTTGACGTGGTATTTACTGACATGGATTGCTTGATGTGTCACATGTCCTCCTCTTGGATCTAACAGTTATAGGTTCATCTAAATCCTTGATCCAATGAATGTGATCATTTCTAGATCAATGGTATAGATTCATTTCTGCCTTCGGGACTTTGGGTTATTTGTTTTTCCCACTTCCCAATTCTCCCTGAGTGACATTCCCCAAATAAACCTCGAGTAACTTGACTTCATCTAATGATCCTTCTTTGATGCGAAATGCTTAACACAATCCAACGGACGCTGGGAAATTGTTTATTCGGGATCTCATGAATCCTTGATCCAACGACTGTGATCAGTTCTAGATGTCTAAATTCATATTGGCCTTCAAGACTTTGGTTTATTCGTTTTTCCCACTTCCCAATTCTCCTGAAGTGAGATTCCCCGAATAAAACTCAAGTAACTTGACTTCATCTAACGATCCTTCTTTGACACGAAACGCTTAACACGATCCAATGATCATCGGGAATTTGTCTATTTGGGATCTCGTAAATCCTTGATCCAACGACTGTGATCAGTTCTAGATCAATGGTCTAGATTCATTTCATCCTTCGGGAATTTGCGTTATTCGCTTTTCCCACTTATTGTTCCCAATTATCAATTCTCCAAATTGAGATTCCCCGAATAAAACCTCGAGTAACTTGACTTCATATAACAATCCTTGTTTGACGTGAAAAGATTAACATAATCCAGCGGTTTAGCCGGGATTTTGGCTATTATTAAGGATCACCGAGGCCTTTGTATGATTATCCCTATCGCTGCATTTATTTTTGATTGAACGATGATCAATATAATTCCATAAAATGTTTCTTTAGATCGGACGACTCATATGCTTCCTTGATCTTAATGGCTGGAAAACCTCTTAGGCTCCTGTATGTGTATTTTTTCATTACTTATTCCCCCATAGTAAGATTGATCTTATGGAATTTTTCCTAAGCAATTTATAGTTCCTCCATCTGTAATCAGTACTTGAAACTTATGGCGTTGGATATATAAAGAAATTGAGATCTTTGGATAATTTATAGTAGATAGAAATTATGTAATTACTACCAGAATGAATTAGTACTATTACCTTTTTTTCTTTTGATATATCCTCTGATCTTGAGGTTTTGAGGAGTTCTCAAGTCCATCCAATGTATTACATGATATGGTGGGATTCAATCTTCGGAAGAAAATATGTCTACTTTTCATCTTGAGATGGTTCTTTTTCTTGCTCTTTTTTCTGTTCTTGTTCTTGCTCCTCTTCTGAAAATCTATGAACATTTTCTCCTCAGCACACTTATGTCCCTTACTGTACTTGTTGTCACGTTTAAATCCATAAACCTTTTTCTTTTATTTCCTCCAATTGTTAAGATGTCAAACTTGGCGGTTTAGGGTACTTTAGAAGAAGGAACATTTATTCTCTTTCATTGGGTGTGAGTGGTCCTTCTAGTAGCCATAACCATATTTTATTTTCATTTCTCGCCACCATGAAGACGCATTCCTCTCCAATTATTTGGGTTCCAAAGAGGGGCCTCATGTTGAATGTTATCTTCAAGAGTTCATATGAATACATCAATCATGTTCTCATCTAGAATATGTGCTGCTTTATAATCTGATGCTGGAGTTCTCGTATACTGCTCCATAACTAAGATTTTGCCAGGTTTGTCCAATTGGATGAAGAGAATATTTACTCCGTATCCTCATAGTGTGTTATCTTTTCTTCTGTGAAAATTTTCCAGTGACAAGTGATTTGTGAGAAAAAGAATCCATCCAGTACAACACAAATTGATAATTCAGTTCTAAATGCTAAAGACGCAATTTGTACCTTTTTGGCGTATGGCGGCACATCATGTAGATCAAAGAACTTCTCATCTAGAGTATCCATGATTGGATCCTTTCCATCAGTACTCCATATCAATCTTAGAAATTGGTTGAGTCTTCAACCCAAAGTTGGAGTTTCTCTAGTCTTGATTCCTCTTCCTTGTCCATCCTCATACCATGAATTTCATGGTATACATTTTCACTTTCAATTGGCCTCTCTAGTAGAAACATTTGCAATCCTTCATAGTCTCTCCCAACACACCCAGAAGCGCCCATATTCTTATCCATTTATTGCTTTAACTTAGCTTCAGTTGAATCCATCATCTCTGCGGTTTCATATTTTGTTACTATTTTCTTTTGTAATCATTTATGTCCTTGCGCATGTATTCACCTTCATCAAAAGTATAAGTAGGATTGTAGGGCAACATGTAGAAGTTCCTTTTGGTGGCATGTTGGCAAAATTATCACTTTTTAAACCTTGATTTGGAGGTGGTTTTTCTAGAAAATGCCAGCCACCCACCTACAGGCCGGGGCGTACCTTCAGTACCTTGGACTTCTTACTCTTACTGATTCCTTCTTTTATTAATGAGATGCATAAAATACAAGATTGGGCATGCTACCTTCAAGCCCACCCTTGGACTTCTTACTCTTACTGATTCCTTCTTTTATTAATAAGAATGCATAAAATACAAGATTTAGCAACATGCACAGTAATATCCAGCAAGCATGCATAATCTAAGATTTAGTTAAACGATAATTAAAATAAACAGCAGAATACATTCATACATAGATAATAATATCACAACAAAGAGAACTTATCTTTATAAAAGGTGACAACAACTGGTTGCAGACCAAGGACATTCCACCCAACCGTAGACACCATAGCAGTGTCACCCCCGAGCCAGGGCTATGAATCCACAAGGACGGTTCCAAAGTGTACTTGGGTTCCCAAACCAGTCATCTCTCAAGCTCTCACAGGTTTCCCAGCACCCACAACAATACAAATACCCATCTCTCTTCTACCTTGCCTATACCACCCCAAGAGAATGGACCTCCACCCTTCTCTGCCACGCAATCCCTCATGCAGTCCTTCTCCTTATTTTCCAAGGCCTCCATCATAGCTGGTCCAAAATCTCAATGTTGGAACTTTCAAGACTCATAGTTGTGAGAAAAATAGGGCAAAGGCCAACGCATCTCAGACATGCAGGCCCCAAGTCATGGATGGATTGCACCAATGACCATTACAGCCAGTTATCTCATGGTTAATTCTTAGCAGTTCATTTCCCTTTTCCAAGCCAAGACAAAGGTGAGGATGGATCGATGAATGGGTGAGTGAGTGCATGAACGTGTGTGAGGGAAAGAATGGTACGAATGCAGAAGTGAAGGAGTGGACAAGCCAACGACCAACCCCATAATAAGACCAGGGATGGGTTTAAGTAACTTCGTGGGGAATCAAGAACCTCTTGGCCTTCCCCAAGAATCTCACGTAATTGATCTCCTCCCTTAGGAAAAAAGGGTAATTAACATAAAATAAACACTTAGCCCCTCAAGCCCCCTCTCTTATGGAATCATAGCCCCCTATAACTCTAGTCCTTTTCCGTCTAGTAGCCAGCCATGTATTTATTATTAATAATGATAAAAAAAAATTACATGTCTTGGGCACACTGGCCTTTTAATAATTGTTTGGGCACCCTGTCCTCTCAGCATTGTAACAATACATTATTTAAAATGGGGGTTCAAAACCTGGGGTGTTACATCCCCTCCCCCTTATTTTGGCACTATCCTCAGTGCATATACAAAATAGAGATCAAAATTTCAAATTTATTCAAAATTTTGTGGGTACTCTGCCCGCATGGCATATTCATTCTCCCAGGTAGAATCTTCAGGACCGTAGCAGGTCCACTAAACTTTTACCATCTCTATAACTCGATTTCGGAGCATTTTGACTTTTCTGTCCAATACCCACACTAGTTGAACCTGAAAGTCTCCCTCTATATCTACTTTAAATTCTCTAGTTGTCTTGTTCTTGTCTACATAAACTTTTTGTCTATCCTAAGCTACCTTTAAATTCTACTTGATCTTAACCACCTAGTCGTCCATGTCCTTGAGAAACTCTGGCCCAAGTACCACTCTATCTGTTGGGTTGTCCCAGATTACTGGAGTATCGCATTTCCTACCATACAAGGCTTCAAATGGGCTCATTCTTAATGAATCTTGATACCCATTATTATATGAAAACTCAACCAAGTGTAAGTAATCTTCCCACTTAGATGGTGTATCCATCACATACATTCTCAGCATATCTTCAATTATTCAATTGACTCTCTCTGTGTTCCCATCTGTATGGGGATGATATGTTGTGCTAAAGTTTAGATTTGTGCCAAATCCTTTAAACAATCCCCTCCAGAAATTGGAGGTAAACTTTGTATCTATGTCCGAGACGATTGTCCTAGGTATCCCATGCAACCTAGAAATTTCCTTCATGAAAATTTCTACAATATTAGTCATTGTATGCGTTGTCTTCACAGGCACAAAATGAGCAACCTTTGTTAATTTTTCAACCACCACCATGATTGAATCATGTTGCTTATTTGTTTTGGGTAATCCTGTGATGAAATCCATGGTGATCACTTCCCATTTCTTCTCTAGAATTGGCAACGGTTGCAGCAAACCCACTGGGTGCCTATGCTCGGCCTTCACCTTCTGACATTCCATACATCGAGTGATGTAATCAACAACATCCTTCTTCATTGCCGGCCAAAAGAACTGGCTTCTTACTACTGTAGTTTTTTTCTGGTAACCGGGATGTCGAGCATAAGGAACATCATGCATCTCCTTCAGTACCAAATTCCTCAGCTCTCCAGAACTAGGAACATAGATTCTATCTTTATGCATGAGTAATCTGTCTTCCTTTATCTCATACTCCTTTATTTTCTATTGTACATCTCCTTGCTATAAGTTTTCCTTTACCTATAGGTAATGTTGGTCTGTAACAAGACCATCTCAAATTCTGCTCTTCAAGTCTGACTGATACATACTGATAGCAGTAGCATGCATGAGATGCACTCTTCTACTCAGCGCATCGGCAACTGTATTCTCCTTTCCTTTGATATTCTTGATATCGAAGTCATATTCACTTAAAACTTCCAGCCATCTTGTTTGTCTGGCATTCAATGTTGGTTGTTCAAAAATATACTTCAGACCAATGTGGTATGTCCTTAATTCAAATTTCTTCCCCATGAGATAATGCTTCCACATCCTCAAGGCGTGAACAATGGCAGCAAGTTCCAAGTCATGCGTGGAATAGTTCCTCTCATGTTCCTTAAGATTTCTGGACTCATACCCAATGACATGTCCATTTTGCATGAGGACTCCTCCAAGTCCTTCCTTACATGCATTTGTACATACCACAAAACTTTCATTTGAGTCAGCAGTCTTTAACACAAGTGCACTAGTAAGTAATTCCTTCAACATATTAAAATTATTTTCACACTTGAGTGTCCATTCAAATTTAGTTCCCTTATCTTGCAAAGAAGTGATGGGATGAGCAATATTAGATAACCTACTATGAACCTTCTGTAGTAGCCAGCTAATCCCATAAAAGATCTAACATCTGACACATTTCTCGGTGTTTCCCATCCTCTAATGGCTTCAATATTCTCTGGATCTACTATTATGCCCTGCTCTGAAATAATGTGTCCCAAGTAATGGATTTTCTTTTGATAAAAATAACACTTAATTAACTTGGCATACAATTGATGTTCTCTCAGTACTTGCAACACCAGTCTTAAGTGATATTCATGATCCTCTTCAAACTTAGAATAGATAAGTATGTCATTCAGGAATACTATGAAAAACTTATCCAAATAATTTCTAAATATGACGTTCATTAAGAACATGAAGACATCTGGCGCATTGGTTAGTCCAAATGGAACCACTACAAATTCATAATGCCCATACCTGGTCCTAAAGGTTGTCTTATGAATGTCTTCTTCCTTGATTCTTACCTGATGGTATCCTGCCCTCAGGTCAATCTTTGAAAATATCTTTGTTCCTCTTAGCTGATCAAAGACATCATCAATTCGGGGTAGAGGATACTTGTTCTTTATAGTGTACTTGTTCAGTTGTCTGAAGTCAATACACAGCCTCAAGGTTCCATCCTTATTTTTGACAAAAAGTATCGGTGCTCCCCAAGGTGAAACACTTGGACGTATGTACCCTTTCTTCAAAAATTCCTCCAAATGCATTTGTAATTCTTTTAACTCTGGTGTGCACATTCTGTAAGGTGTTTTTGACACTGGGGCAACTCCTGGCACTAAATCAAAAGAGAAATCTATCTCCCGCCTTGGTGGAAATTCTGGTATTTCTTGGAATAAATCTTCAAATTCCTATAGTATTGAGAAATCTTCAAGGCTAGGCTCCTTTGTATTATCTGTCTCTTCCACATGAGTTTCATACAATTAACATCCTTTCCTAAAACATGTTTTTAGTTGTAAGGCTGAAATCTTCCTTATAGAGATGGGTCTTGGAACTCCTTTCACAGTGCTTTGTTTTCCGTTTCCGTCAAGACATGTAAATTTCTTTTTATGACAATCTAGGATAACATGATGCTTGTGCAACCAATCAATTCCAATCAGAATATCATAAGACCCCAATGGTATGATATTTAGATCAATACTAGTATTCACACCATTAAGACTTATGGAACAACTTCTAACCATGTCATGGATTCTTCTTTTGGCTCCAGTGGCTAACTGAACCAAAATTGTTTTTCCAAGTTCACTTTTCTCCAAATGTAATCTATCCACTACCTTATGAGCAATGTAACAATGAATTTCTCTTGAATCAATCGAAATAGAAACAAGATGATTTATGATCTTACTTTCCACCTCGATCATATTGGACTAGTACTCTACTTGTTGATCATTTAAAGTTGCATAGATTCTTCCCATATCTTCTACTGTTGTAGCTTCTTGGAGGTTGTGCAAAGTCTTCACTCTGTCCTTTTTGTGTGGGAAATCATTGTATAGGTGATCTTCCTTGCATCCCCCACATTGGATTGGTGGTCTTCCCCTTTTTCCAAAGGAATCTCCCTTCTTGAAATCTCCCTTAGCATATTGATCTTGATGATTTCTATTAGGCTCAATCATATTGAAGGAAGGTTTGAATCCTTTCCTCCTCTGATCAGACTTTGCATTTTTATTTTCCTTCCAAGATTTTTGCAGAGATTCTCTTCCTTGGCCTTGCTCATACAGGTATTTATCCTTCCTGATGGCCTCCTTCAAGGTCTTGGGTTCATCATACTTGATCTTTTCCTTATAAAAGGTTGGCAGTCCACTTAGAAATATTTGTATTTTCACTTTCTCATCACCAATGAACCTGACATACTTTAACAATCCCAAGAAATTCTTCTCATACTCTGTCATAGTCATGCTTCCAAACCTGAGTTCAAATAACTCTTGCATTTTCTTGTCATAGAAATTATCTTAGAGGTACTCCTTTTGGAAGTACTTCTTGAACTGCTTCCAAGTGATCCTACTCTCATTAATATGTTCCACTTGTTTCAGTTGGTCCCACCACATTGTAGCTTTCCCGTGTAAATGATAGGTGGAAATCATGACTTCCAAGTTGGATGAATAGTTATGCAACTAAAAATATCTCCTGAGCCCAAGCAACCATGCTTCGGCATCATCTTCCCTTTCTTTTTCACCCTCAAAGGAAGGTGGCTTGAGCTTCCTCAAATCTCCTTGCAAACTATATACATCTTGTTTGCTTCTTTGGTGTATGACAGGAGACACCTCTGGACTGATTACGGGATCATCTGATGCATAAAAAAAAAATTCTAAGTAAGGAGGTGAGTGGTGTCCATGAGCTCTGCTAGCACTTCTGGAATAACCATGTCTTCCACGATCATCCCTTCTTTCATGGCACCTGCCTTCTTCCTCTTGTCTTGAGTTTGATCCCTTCTTCGTTTGTCTCTGCAACTGATTTAAGCTCTGCAACACTCGAGCATTCATTTGACTTTTCTCTCTCATCAGTCTCTCATTGTCTGCTTTGTATCTCTGCACTTCCATATTCAGGCTTCTTACCATTTCTATTAACGTTTCTTGTTCTCATTTTCCCTTGCATCGAATGGACTATGTCTCTTCATTACCAACTCTGGTATTCTGGCCTTTGGCCTCCTTATCATGACTAGAGGCTCCCTCACCTTCTTCCATTTCCTCAATACGCATTCTGAGTTGATGTGTTTAAACCCCTTAATTCTACAAAATGTGCAAGCGACCATTTTGTTAGAATTATGCATATGATAAACAAAATTGCCAAACCATGCTACAAGTCTCTTTCTTATTTTTTTTTGTTCATGGAGATCATATCTCCATTCTCCAAAAATAACAGTGTCATGTTATCCTTGGCTGAAACAGAATTTCATCTTACGCAGGCACTTCCTTCAAACCACCCTCCCAGGTGACCACGACTATAAACCGCGGCTAAATCCTTCCTTGGCACTTTTCTGTCTCAAAGACCACCAATTTGGCCCTTATCCCTCCTTCCCTCAACTCTCAATCTGCATATGACCACGGCCAAGACCCTGCGCTTAGCTGAAAAATCTCTTGTCTAGAGCTTTGGGACTTCAAAACTTTCAGCTAGGACCGAATCAATGGTCCTCATCCTCTTTCATGATCAACGATTAAGATCCACTTCGGGACTCCGCACTTTGGGAGTCTCAACTTTCCTCGCTTGCCTCCTCCCGGAACGCTTTTACCCATAGTTCATGATCTTTCGACAGGTGTGCTCCCACAAATCAACGGCTGTGAATCGCTTCAGCTCTTCGAGCTTCGTAAGTTTCAAACTTTCCTTCTGCATGTTCTCCTAGAGTTATTTTACCTAAAGTCAACGATCCTTCGACGTGTGTCTTCTAGAATCAACGGTCGATATGTACTCCGACCTTCGAAAGTTTTCGACCCAACACAACCTGTCACATCCTTCCCCACTGGAGTTCCCAGTCTCCGGACTGCACGATCTGTCACCACGTGGTGAAATACTGGAAGCGGACACATGGCCCAATTGGGCGAGTGACACGTGTCACGTTCTAACTGACATTTCAATACTCCATACACTCAAAACTTGCTGACACATGGCACACATCCCATGTGTCCACGTCATCCCAGGTGATGTTCACAAGCCACATCACTTCGGGAATTCCAGGATCCACATCACCTCTAGGTGACGTCATCGTATCCCACCCCTTCGACTCTTGACGCTTCAAGACTTYGGGAATTTCCACACWAGCACACTTCCATTTCTCCTGAAATTTGATTTCTCGAACCAGCCAAACTGTCTCCATGTGTCTCCCTTATCGGACGGCCCATATTAACCCCGGACTTCGAGACTTCAAAATTTACCACTGCAAGGATCAACGGCTGCAATTCCTTCGGGCCTTCAGACTTCAGAAAACTCAAACTTAAACTTTTTCTGAAATTTTTTTATCTGAATATCGCAATCTACTGACGTGTGTCTCCCATTGATTGATGGCTATGATCTCTTTGGGTCTCCAAATTTCGGAGAAATAAACTCTCAACCTTCACTTTTCCCTGAAGTGCACATATTTTTGTCGTGTGTCCTCCTGGATCAGACGGCTTCAATTCACTTCGGTTCTCCAGGGTCCGAAAATCTCAATTCTCAACTTATCCTTGCTCACCTTTTCCTGGAGTGCTTTCACCCAGAGCACACGATCGGTTGACGTGTGTCCTCCTACAGATCGACAGTCCCTATCTACTTCTGCTCTTCACAAGTTCGTCGCTTGAGTACTAACATGTCACATCACTACATGCCTTTCAATTTGCGAGGGCACGCATCGACGATTTGGAGTAACCCGCTTTTTGCCCCGCAATTCTCCTGATGTTGACATGTAACCCCTTGGTGAAAACATGGTTTGAATTGCAGGACCGCCTTGGGAAATTATCTCTCGTGCAACTTCGTTATCAACAATACCTCATGTCCATTGATATCACTCTCTAATGGGATCTGACAGTTGTGACCTTAGCCCTTGCTTCATTTTCATCGGACAACCCTTGTTCACCTGTCCTCTGATCCAATGATCCCGGATCTCTCCTGATCTTACAGTGGAGATCACTCCCGAATTCGAAGAGGGATGGTCACGATCCTTCAAACCCCTTACAACGGGTCTTTGATGTTCTATCTCTTGTGTAGATTCTGCAACGCCATTCCTCCTGAGATTTTCAACTTCACGGTCAGAATTTGATCTCAACCCCGAGCCTCTGACCAACAGACTCGACCCATACCGGCCCGGTTTTCAACCAGAAGCTCTGATACCAAACTGTAACATACCCAGCCACCTATACGTCGGGGCATGCTACCTTCAATCCCACCCTTGTACTTCATACTCTTACTGATACCTTCTTTTATTAATAAGAACGCATAAGATACAAGATTTAGCGACATGCACAACAATATCCAGCAAGCATGCATAATCTAAGATTTAGTTAAAAGATAATTAAAATACACAGCGGAATACATTCATACACAGATAATAATATCACAACAAAGAGCACTTATCTTTTTAAAAGGCGACACCAACTATCTACAGACCAAGGACATTCCACCCAACCGTAGACACAACTGCTCCAAATCTCAACAGCAATGTCACCCCCGAGCCAAAGCTATGAATCCACAAGGAAGGTTCCAAAGTGTACTTGGGTTCCCAAACCAATCAGTTCTCAATCTNGACATGCACAACAATATCCAGCAAGCATGCATAATCTAAGATTTAGTTAAAAGATAATTAAAATACACAGCGGAATACATTCATACACAGATAATAATATCACAACAAAGAGCACTTATCTTTTTAAAAGGCGACACCAACTAGCTACAGACCAAGGACATTCCACCCAACCGTAGACACAACTGCTCCAAATCTCAACAGCAATGTCACCCCCGAGCCAAAGCTATGAATCCACAAGGAAGGTTCCAAAGTGTACTTGGGTTCCCAAACCAATCAGTTCTCAATCTCTCACATGTTTCCCAGCACCCACAACAATCCAAGTACCCAGCTCTCTTCTACCCAGCCTGTACCGCCCCAAGAGAATGGACCTCCACCCTTCTCTGCCACGCAATCCCTCAGGCATTCCTTCTCCTTATTTTCCAGGGCCTCCAACATAGTTGGTCCAGAATCTCAATGTTGGAACTCTCAGGACTCGCAGTTGTGAGAAAAACAGGGCACAGGCCAACGCATCTCAAATATGCAGGCCCCAGGTCATAGTTGGATTGCACCAGCAACCATTACAACCAACTATCCCATGGATAATTCTCAATAGTTCATTTCCCTTTTCCAAGCCAAGATGTAGGTGAGGATGGATCAATGAATGGGTGAGTGAGTGCATGAAAGTGCATGAGGGAAAGAATGGTATGAATGCAGAACTGAAGGAGCAGACGATCCAACGACCAACCCCCACAATCAGACCAGGGATGGGTTTAAGTAACTTCATGGGGAATCAAGAACCTCTTGTCCTTCCCCAAGAATCTCACATAATCGATCCCCTCTGTTAGGAAAAAAGGGTAATTAACATAGAATAAACACTTAGCCCCTCAAGCCCCCTCTCTTGTGGAATCATAGCCCCCTATAACTCTAGTCCTTGTTCGTCTAGCATCCAACCATGTATTTATTATTAATAATGATAAAAACATTACATGTCTTGGGCACACTAGCCTTTTAATAATTGTTTGGGCACCCTGGCCTCTCAGCATTGCAACAATACATTATTTAAAATGGGGGTTCAAAACCTAGGGTGTTACAGCTAGACAATCTTTCTTTTGTTGTATCTCCAAAATTTTGGCCCTTCTGGGTATGAATTTTTGTTTTGTAGTTATACGATACTTCTTCTCTACAATTCCATAGGCCTGATAAAAATTGTATATCCCAAGTGGAAGTTATGGTAACTTCCCCACAGCTTGCTTATTTTTGTCCCTTCTAGGAGAGAATACTTGTAAAGCGTACCAAGAGCACAATATATGATATTTGATTCTGAAACTTGCACAAGAAATACTACGGAATGTCCACTATCCAATGAAACTAGTCTCACTTAATTTTGATACTCACCGAAGAATATATCATTTTTTTACCCAGAACACCTATTTGACACTAGTTAATAGGACTAGTGAGCTACCCTATATTACACAGGGTGTATCTCCAAAATTAGGATGACCAAGAAGCTGTAATTTTTATCACATATACCTTAATAATTTCTATGAATATCCTCTGATTTTCAAGGTCGGAAACGTCACATAAAATATTTTATAGTGAAAATTCTTCGATGACTAAATTCAGGATGATTCCAAAACCCGATATTACACAGGATATATCTATGAAAGTATAAAACCTGAATAGCTGAAATTTGAACCCTAGGTATCTTGATCTGTATACTAAATATCGTCCAAGGAGCTCCTTTTGAAATTTCATAGAAAAAAAGTTATGACAAAAATTCCAAGGTGTCTCGGATGCAGTAGCGAAACCCCAAGACCTTGAGCTCTGATACCAAATGTTAAGAACCAAATATCAAAATAGCATAAAAACCTCAGAATAAGTACTCAATGCGTTGAAAATGATATAATTTCAGATAATAAACCTCTTCGAGGGGGAAACCTCCTTATACACGACATACATTTCCAAATACAAGATGATTCCAAATAAAAAGGTCTCCTTGGTATATATATGATGCTAGGAGGTACAATTACAACTAATGGACCCAAGCCAACATAAATAAAATAACAATACTAATGTAATATTCCCCAATTAAGGGGTAATGTGCCACTATTTAGGGCTTAACAATCATCATCTTCCGAGAATTTACAAGTTGTTCTTGATGAAGGTAAAATAATGAGATCCCTCATCATTGTGTAGTGAATTGGATCAAGGAATTCATATAGTATGTCTCCAAGCATAGCATTAGTGTCCATCGCTTCATTAGCTACAACTTTGGATTTGGTACCAAGGTCTACAAACTCTTGATCTAACCTTTCATCTTCACCTTTGAAGGACCTCAGTTGGAGCTAAAAATAACTCATCATTATAAGAATGAGCATCCCTTGATATAGCAAGTGGAAAAACATTATCCTGATCCCCCCTATCCAAGTGCACATAAGTTTCAATATTTTTTTTGGTCTAAATTCACATTTTTTAGGATCCTTGAGTGTAAGAGTTTCTTGTTGAGGGCCCACCAATTGTGACAAGAAATAGTTGAGCATATTAGCTACCCTTTCAACCAATTCTAGAAGGAGAAATAGTGTTGTAATTATGGAAGAAGTGTAAGCTAACATCCCAACATCATCATTTTTCATTGTGATGTCAATACAAACAATATTATGGTGCTATTGAAAAAGGTGAGCTCTTTCCTACCACTCTTGGGGTAGTTGTTTCTCCCATTCTACATTGTTTTCGATTTCAGCTTCCAATGTTTTTAATCCAGGTGTCTTATTCAAACTCTCATCGAGGAGAAAAATACTATCGATGATGTGAAAATTCAAAAAGTTCAAATACGCTCCCTTTTGTGTATATGTGCAACCTTTATCCATGCATTATGATGACTAGGCACCTGTCATAGGTACTCTAGCAATTCTATGATATTATGGTGTATGTTGAACTTATCATAGAACTAAGTATGTGACCTAGTAAATTCAATGTCAACATAAAGCTTCATAAGGTTAAATACAATATACTCTTGGGCAAGGTGATGTCCTTCAAAAACAGTAGCCATTGTTGGTAATTTGGTTTACTCTAGCATCCAAGCATTCAAAACATCCACCATCTTCTCCCTCAAATAAGGGTTCTTTATATTAAGCATGAAAATGGAAGAAAACACAACATCGTATAAACACCTTGGAACCCAGGAGGTAATAATTAAAGCCTCCATTGCATCATCCACAAGGTTTTTGGCATAGAATCAAATTCCATTGGGCATTCAGTAGAAGGTATTTTAAATCCACCAACAAGGTTAACTAGCAATATTAGCATTATCTTGTAGAATCTCAAAGCTTGTTGAAGAAGTGGCACATCCATGAGTATTTAAGCCTCGTATAAGAGCATTTGTTGAGATAATCAGTCAATTTGTGTCTTTGCATTAGAAATATCTTGCTCCAATTATGGAGGAGCTCCTCAACCATGTTGGGATTCAAGTGTGGCAAGGGCATATTTACTCCTTGAGAGATCATGCATTAGACCCTTGTAGTCTGATAATGCTCTCAAAAGACCTAAGTTTAGTATTATTAATGTCATGAAAAAAAATAGTAACAAACGAATATCTATTCTATCTTTCATCACTTGAGGATTTACGTATGGAATTAGAGATAATAGAATCAAAATCATGGTTACTTCCAAAACTTGTGGCTCCTTGAGATTGCAAAGCACAACACTCCTTTGGTTCCCTTTGTTGTTGAACCTACTTGAATCTTTCAATACGTGAATAGTTCCCTCTATCCATCCAAGTTGCAATCTCTTCAGATGATGCATGAATTGTTGTCAACTTCTGAAAATCAAGACAATTGCTTTGCAAGCTACAATTTGGATCAATTAAGGTCATTTTTTTCAAATCTTCTAGAAATGGCTCACAAAGCTTAAACATAACAACGTTGAGGTTCACAAGCATGCCAAAGATGGAACATTTAAGAGGATTTATATTGATTCATGTCATTGCCACATGTTTATCAATGACTTCCGCCAAGTATTCGAGAACATTTTCATATGTATTTGAATTATTTAAGAGATGATGTAGAACATTATGGAGGCCTTCATATAATGGATGTGTAATTGTCTTTGTTGTAGTCAATTTAGAGTATAAATATACATGAAGGTGAGAGTCTACTATAAAATCATCAATGACAACATCATCTTCTTATCTTGTAAACACGACAAGTAAAGCATTAACATGGAAAAAGGGTCCCAGTGTGCTTTCAACTTCAATGATTTGTCCAGCCACCATATTGCCTTTGAAAATCCAAGATGGATAATTGACCAAATATTTTGCGCAAATAGAAATATCAATTAGTTTTTTAAGGGATTCTCAAAATCTTGAAGAGGATAAGCCACTCACTCATGGTTAACTTCAAATCTCCATAAATCTACTTTAATGTAGGATCCAAACAATCTTCCTCAAATTCCGGGGGAAAAAAAAACCTAGAAACCCAAGAGGGGTTGTAATTATAGGAACACTACTCCTACCAAATGTAGAAAAATAAATAGAAGATTATTAAAGAAATTGATCCAACAAAGGTGAATTATCCCTCACGGGTTGAGGAAACATATATGGGTTTCCCAAAACAATTCTACTGTATGAAAGAGACAATTGTCTTTCATGTTTACAATTTCTTCCATTGTCATGCTTGATGTTTTATCCTTCATTGCAAAATAAGTAGATGTATTTGAAAAACAAGTTAGGAATAAATCATCTAAGCTCAATTCTCCTATGGACCTCACCACTAAAAAGTGTCTTGGTTCCAATTCTTTGTTTGTTTCAATTATTTCTTTCACCACTACCCATTTTCAAAAATTCGGGTTGTGGGGATTCGACTCTGCAATGATATTGCTACAGAAAAAACCACCATCATAGGGGGAACTGTTATTTTTTCTACTATTGCTACCCCTTAGTATTGGCAAGATTCTTGTTTTTGTAATACTACTAGATACGTCAGAAAACCATTTCAAAAAATATTTTGATGTTTCCTCGAGAGAATTGTTCAATACCTCATCTGCCTCATAAACATGGATCGATTTTATCTTATCTCCCTTCTCTAAATTGTTGGTTTCTTCAGTTGGGATCTTGAAATTGTTATCTTTTTCGGATATTCCAAAGTTATCCATTGTAATCTATCTATAGTCTTGTTCGTTATTATGGTCTTCTACATCTTCCTCTTTTTCACAATCATCATCAAGATCATCTTTATCTTCATCATTGGGAAACTCCCCATGCAAATTTTGATGGCCTAAAACTTCCAACATTTCGTGAAATATTTCCTTAATTTCCCTAAGCTCCCTAATATTGTGCTTTATTCTTTCGTCAATTAATTTGAAATAAATGTTGTGACAGACACAAATGGATTTGATACCAATTGGAATGAACACAATGTAAAAATACATTTTTTTTATTTAATTATTATATGTTGCATTGATATATGGACAATTATTTATATTATGCAACCTTGGCATCGCTCATGCTCCTGCTCTGCTAAACCCTAACTCTATTCTGCTCAACTTCGACCATGACCCTCCCGGAGTTAGATCCGGGAGGGGAGCCCCCTCCTCCTCCTCCTCCCTCTATTGAGAAATTGGATTTCAAAGCCATCGTCGATGGCCTCCCTTCCCCCAAGATTCACCCCCAGATATCAAAATTCATTAAAAATATCGATGCAATTCCTGAAGTCTCTCTTTCCACTGCCGATCCCTATCTCAAAGTCATTACTCTATCATCACGCGGACTGGTTGGATAGTTTATGGGAATGTGTGTGTCTCCAAAAGATATGAATATCTAGGTTCAAAACAACTAGAAAGACCTGATAAAAGGAAGGTTGGACATCATCACCTTCTGTGGTCAAGGATTTTACATCTTCCTCTTTGAGATTCAAGAAGACATGGATTTAATCTTTAGGAATGGGCCTTATTTTATGGGTGTCAAGGGAATGTATCTCAACAAGTGGTTTTCGGACTTCGATCCTGAAGTAGATATTCCCTTCTTTGTTCATGTATAGGTGTGACTCCCTCACGTGCTTCTCCATTGTTGGGATGACGACTCTGCTTGCAGAATTGGAAACTCTTTGGGAAGATACGTGGATCGAACTGAACCAAAGGATAACATGTGTGATTGTGAAAGGATATTTGTTGAAGTAGATCTAGAGCGAGGACTCCACGAGGCTATCAAATTAACTGTGGATGGGTGGTCACACATTTAACAATTGTATGATGAAGAGATTCCATTCAAATGTAAGCAGTGCCATGAATATGGGCATTTCGCAAAAAACTACCCCAAATCTCAAGCACCTAAAACTGCAGGAAACAAGGAAGAGCAATGGAAAACTGTTCAAAAAAAAATTGGAACGAATCGACACTCTGGACGTCCAAGACCATCAGGTTCAGTG
>SNQJ01S0112353.1:50338-67172 GCA_010110895.2 Picea sitchensis
AAAAAAAAAAACACATTTTTATTGAAAAAAAAAAACACATTTTTATAGAAAAAACATTTTTTAACTAAAAAAACACATTTTTTAGAAAAAACATTTTTTAATGAAAAAAACACATTTTTATAGAAAAAAACCCTTTTTTAAATGAAAAATTGCCTTATTTAACGAAAACACAAATTTTTTTAAAAAAGGTTTTAAAAAAAATAAAAAATCCAAAACAATCATATAAAAGATAAAAAAAAATAAGGGCTTAAATTATTTAAAAAAAAACATTAAATAGGAATTGGAAAACAAAATTTTAAAATGGAAAATTAATAAAGCATAACAAATTAAAAAAAAAAAAAACATGTATCAAATTAAATTAAATTAAATTAAAAAAAACAAACAAACAAACAAACAATATTTTTTAACGAAAAGCATCAAATTAAAAATAATTGCATGAAATAAGAAAAAAATATTAAAAAAAGTGTGTGACGGGGGAGGGCATCACTCTCCTCCCCCCTTCCCTTTGGTTTGTGCCACCTCATGCCATGAGGTGGTAAAGGGGGAGGGCGATGCTGAGCATCACCCCCCTCCTCCCTTCCCAACATCACCTCCCCCCTCACACTTATTTTTCTTAAAAATTTTCTTATTTTTTTGTAAGTAAACAATCTATATTAATAATTACAGTCTGTACAGTCATGGATTCGACAAATTCTCAGACCTGGGAGACCATAATAGTTTCTTAGGTTTAAAAAGAAAAAATAACTTGTCCCAGTGGGGAAACCAGGCAAGATATAATCGTCTTTGTCTTATCAATGGACTATAACATATATGTAAAAAGTCTAAAATGGCTATAGCTAGATCTATAAACTAGATAAAAACATATGCAAATTACTAAACTAGCAGAGAAAAAAAACATTCTAGGAAGCCTTAGAGACCCGGGGTTCCATTTTTGGAGGGCCGTCGACCATAACAAAGGAAGCTCTGAAACCTGTACCAACAGAAGGAACACCAAAGTTTGGACCCACCGATGAAGCGCTAATACCTAGACCAACAACAGGTGGTTGGAAAATGCCCCCGTGCTTACAAGCCAACCAAGTCACAACTTTTAACATATATTCATTCTGAACCTCCAACATTTCCATTCTTCTCTTAAGTTGACAAAAATCCTCATCTTTGGGTAGCATTCCAAGTGCTACCATTGCCTTTACATGCCAATATAATTCAAGGGTATGAAAACACTTCAAGTTTTTAGTTTTGGGCATCCCAGTTCCAGAATCAACCCCCCCACTTGGAAATCGACCTCAACATCCTCCTTGAATTCATGGGCTAGGTGAACTCTGGCTTCCAGGGCCGACATGGCCACTTTGTCATCCTCGGGCACAAAGTTATTATAGTGCTCTGTAGCCTCCAACACTGCCTTGGTAGCTCGAGATGGACCGACACCAGAAGAGCAAGGTTTGCGACCTCAAGGTGCCATAAGAGGGAAAGAAAAACAATAGGAATGACAGACTAGCGTACATAGCGCATACAAGCTTGCATAAACAAATTTAGTAGAGACGACTAGTGAATGAAAGAGCTACAAATGAAAACATAAGGCGCTCTTAAATTCCCAACGAGCTTACCAATGCTTTCTACATTTCCATGATGAACCATGATGTTTGATTTTGTGGTAAAAAGCTCCCAAATTCTAGGTTGATTGGGCAGGGATGTTCATTGCATCATGTCCTGCATCAGATCATTCCTCTGCATGATCACCATGCGAGATCAATACTTGCGAAGAAATGGTAAATTCCTCCTCTCTGACATGTGAAAGATTGAGAAATCCTTGTCTGTCCATAAACCATTCATTCTCATAATGACATTGAGTCCTATCAATTCTGGATGCTGCAGAGGCCAACCGAGATGAGAGCTCTGGAGTAACGAAGGAAGTAACATTTGGGATGTTGCGAGGAGACGAGTAGGTTCCCAATACCCTTAGACTATGTGCCACACGTTCAACCACTGCCAATTATCATGCATGCAAGTGGACACCCCATTCGGGGTTTTTAATTTTTTTCTTATTTCATGCAATTTTTTTTTTTTAAATTTTAAATTTGATGAGTGTTTTTCAATTTTCAATTTTATTTATTTTTAAGTTTGATTTTAAATTTTAAATTTTGTGTTTTATTAATTTTCCGTTTTAGAATTTTGTTTTTCAATTCCTATTTGATGTTTTTTTTTTAAACAATTTAAACATTTGTTTTTGATGTTTTGTGCATTGTTTTATTTTGTTTTTTTTAATTTTTTGTTTTTTCATTTGATTTTTAAACTTTTTTATTTTTATTTATTTATTTAAATAAAAAAGTGTTTTTTCATTTAAAAAACTGTGTTTTTCATTTGAAAAAAATGTGTATTTTCATTAATTAAGGTAATTTTTCATTTTAAAAAGGGTTTATTTATTTATTTTAAAAAAATGTGTTGTTTTTTTTTTCTTTAAAAAAAAATTAAATATAAAAATGTGTTTTTTTTCTTTAAAGAAAAAAAAAGAAAAATGTATGTGGAGTTTCTTTTTTCAATTTTTTTAATGTAAATTTAAAAATAAAATAAAATTGATTAATAAATAAAATACCACTTTTCGATTTACAAATTAGTTTGAAGTTCTTTGTTCGTTACACTACCAGTGATCAGGGTTACTGTTTCAATTAAGTCACAATTTTAACTCCAAAAATAAGAAGGGTGCTACCAGTAGCATCATTTTTTGATTTGAGGGTCAATTTTCTGTAATGCAATTTTAACGGTATTGGTTGTCAAGGCAATGATTTCAGGCAAGTCACAATTTTAACCATCTTGCTAAAAAGGGGTGCTATCGATATCACATTTTTTTTGAAAGGGGGGTAAAAAATGCGACCTCTAAAAAACGATAACTCTAGAGAGTTCTTGCTAAGTTGGTAATTTTGTTAGAGGAGCGGCCTTAAACAAGTTGCTAGTTTTCTCGATTTGGGTTTTGAGAATAAAATCTCCGTGTAATGTGTGTGGGTGTGCACCATTATATCTTTTCTGTTTTTATTAAAAATCTATTTGAAGTAAGTAATTGTACAAGGTTAAAACAATAGTTGTTTGGAACAGTGCCCACAATCATTGGACATCAAATGAAAGCACAAGATGATACTAAGTTGTTGATGTAGTCGGTCAAGGAGCAACTTGGCCTGGTGTTCCACTATTTCTTAGAGTGCATTCCAACTAAGTTAAGATGTACATTGTATTCATAGAAAACACACTTCAGAGTGTCTTGGTTTCAAGTGTAGTTGGACCTAGGCATTCCCCCACAAACCTTTTGAACATGGGATTATATGGTACCCATTGACAAGCCACTTTAAGTAGAGGTAAAACTCTTGTTTTTTCTTGTTTGTAGTTCATTACTTTTAACAAGTTGTTCACAACAAGCTTCTATAGAAAACATAAGGAAAAATCCCTTGTTGGAGGAACCTTTATAGTGGATAGGTACCTTGGCTAGAAACCAAGGGAAAAATCTCAATCGACATTATTATGTGGATTTGATCATCAATGAAAGGAAGATACAAACATTGGGGGATTGTGATGCCATGCACAACTTCTTGAAGAAGGGGTTGGAAATACAAACATTGGGGGATTGTGATGCCATGCACAACTTCTTGGAGAAGGGGTTGGAAAATTGTTGTATACCTAAAACATGATTAGATATAGGTGAATACTAATGATAATTAACAATTGTAGTCAAACCAATGGACATCTCACCTACATGAAAGGTTGTGACTTATATACTGTGGTATATAAATAGTTGTTCATATATATATTTTTAAAAAACGATAAAGCAGGCTACAACCTGACTGTATAGGCTGCTTGATACAAAAATACTCCCTGGTCTTCCCAGTTCTGGGGCCAAGTCCTGAAACTAATGTCCCCAATTTTTGGTAGGTGAGCTGCTGGTGGCCGCCAAGGCTTCATTTCCGCGTACATGAGAAGGCCCCTGTGCCCAAACAACAAGTGTGGCGATGGATCGTAGATGAAAAGAACCCCTGAAAACCCAGGTGCTAAAAGAACTGTGAAATCGCTAAGCAGGAGGATGCTTTCCAGGAATCCGAGCGAAGTCACTCCACTTAGGCGCATTCCAAACCTGAGCCTAGAGTCCCACTTGCTTCTCCAGTAAGAAAAAAAACAACGCAAATGACAGATGAGCGAGAAGTTGAAGAGATCGGCAGATTTAACACGCGGGTGAAGGTTTCCTTGTCCGAACAAAACCGTGAAATGCCAACAACATCGCAAAAAATAACGGCCAGCAGGCCAAATTTTAATCCTGCAACCCATGCACAAGAAGTTATGGGAGGATTTGTGTGCTAGTAGTTTTCCCTTCTCCAACAACGACTAGGGGACCAAGGGTTTTACCACATGCTTCATTGGATTTTTTGTCCGCTTCCGCGTTATTTTTCCTTAATATATGGATAAATCTTAAGGAGGGGATGTTTTTGCATTTTATTCTGATTCTCGTGCACATTCTATTGAGCTGGGCATCTTTTGGGTTACTTTTCCTTACCATGCACCTTATGAGAAGCGAAGAGTCTTCGATGATAATGGCTTGCTGAATATCCTTGTCATGGAGGAGATTTACTCCTTTCCAAAGAGCGTAGACCTCCGCTTGATTGTTTGTTGCAACCCCTAGACTCCACACAAAGATGCTTACCCTGTTTCCTCCAGGGTTGAAGAGAACCTCCCCCCCCCCGCACCTGCCTCCCAAGGGTTTCTCTTCAATGCTTCACTGAAACAGAGAACGTGACCATTTTGTCTTCTTATCCATTCTGCAATTTGATCTTTTTTGAGACACAACTTCCAGTTTTCCTTCCCTCGTTTCCTAGCTTCATGGTGTGGGAATTTCACTATGCTAGCTTCAAAGAGGGATAGCCAAAAATGTTCTTTAACATTCAAAAGAAGAAAGTTTTGCGCACTGTTACCCTTTTGGAGGACATCCTCTGCTAAAATACTCATAGATTTGAATGGAACTATGATAGGGGGGATTTCTTCATCCATAAAAACTTTTTTATTTATAGCAAGCCAAACTTTCCAAAGGACGAAATAGGGAGATTCCTTCCAGACATGTTTTAATAAGGGTTTATGCTCGAAGGTGCCTAGATAGAACCGGTGCCAAGAGATGAAGAGGGAATTCCATGAACGATAATTAGGAGTTTGATCACAAATTGGATGGAGAGAATGAGCCCAGAATTCCTTTGCGAAAGGGCATTCCATAAAGAGATGTTCAATAGTTTCCTTTGAATTCCTACACAAGAGGCAAATCGAGGGCCCTTGTATCCCTCTTTTCTTCAAGTTTTCAGATATGATGATTTTCCCATGACAGAGAGTCCGCACAATTTTATTTTTTTTATTTTTTAGTTTTTTATTTTAAATCTTTGGGAGAGCTTCACTGCTCCAAGTTTCTCTCCAGATGATCGATCTAGGTCTAACACTGCTTTGAGATCAGAGGTGAAGGTAGCCTTGTTTGACCGGGTAATTCCCAGCTTTCGGCCCCCATCCAACCCTATCAAGGATCGAGGAGGAGATAGGGGAAACTCCTTTCAGACAAGACTGGAGATGCAACCAACTTTGTTCCAAAGGGGGGGGGGGGGATTTGAATCTTCCAACCATCCCAGACTGCCTCGGTCATTCCTTCCCATGTTGATATGTCAGAAAGAGTGGAGAGCCTAGTCTGATTCATCCAATTTCTGAGTGGGTCAAGATCCAAATTAGAGTGTAACAAAGGTATCCCCATTATCTTATCATTCCAAATGTTTATTTCCTTACCATTCCTCAGAATCCACGAGAGATAAGGATGAATAATGTGTTTGGACACCTTACAAACTCACCATATTGGGGTGCTCGAGGTCTCTTGACATAGAGAGTCGAGTGTTTGTAGTCTAGGTGGATGAAGATATTTCCTAGTTATCACATTTTTCCACCAAGATTGTTCACCTGAGACTAACCTTCACAGGATCTTGGCTACGAGCGCGACATTCATAATGGCATGATTTTTTATTCCAAGCCCTCCTTTATCAAATGGCTGGCATGATTTTTTATTCCAAGCCCTCCTTTATCAAATGGCTCAGTTACTATATCCCAATTTATAAGATGAATTTTTTTGGTTGGTCTTGCCAATTTCGCTGGTAAGATTTTCCTTAAGAATTCATTTGACGGAACCACCCCTTGTATGCTGGAAATGCATTTAAAAAGATAGATGGGGCGAGCGTCGAGAGCATTTCACGCAAACGTTGGCGCTACTGTTGATCCATTGAGATCCCCATTGGATGAACTTAGATTTAATCTGTCTAATTACCCACCCAAGATAATCTAGTAATACGCCACATTTACTGGAATGCCCAAATAATTGAACGTCTACCAATTTGGTTTGAAGGTAAACTCTAGGACATCAACCATAACTTTGAGGAGATTAACAGGGGTGTTCCAACCATACAAACAACTTTTATTCTTATTGACCTTTCCACCCAAGGCTGTGAGAAATTGATCCATAATCCTTTTAAAATGGGAGGCGATGATGATGGAAGCTCCTCCCAAAAGGATAGTGTCATCCTAGTTCAAGGGGAGTGGTTTATCTCCTTTACCCCTATGACAAAAAGAGATCCCCTTGATGTGTCCACTGTGAAGGGATTTCTCTAACTTTCTTCTAAGTGTATCAACCATGCTATATAGAGAAAGGAGAGAGTGGGGACATCCATGTTCCAGGCCTTTGTCGCTTTTGAAGAATTTTCCTGGCATTCCATTAGTGAGGGGGGAAATCCAGGGATTTCCAATGGAGGCTCGAATCAAGGAAACAAAATTGTTAGCAAAACCAAATTTAGAAAGAACAATAAAAAGGAAGAATGGTTTCATTAAAAGCATTTGCTATGTCCATTTAAAACAAAACCTTTTTCTACTGGTTTTGTCAGTTCTATACCCCTCAAAAAAGAAGGATATTGCCCATGATAGATACGGCGTCGGAGAGAAAACCTCCTTGATTATAGAGATGATCCGTCGGTGATAGATTTAATGTAGTTGAAGCTAGGATCTTAGTTAGGGATTTTTGTATGTGAGGCATTTTGTATGAAATAGGGTCTGCTTGGCAAAGACTGGGTGTCAGCCTCCTTAGGGATTAGGGAGGCTAGGAAGGCTAGTGACCTCCCATTTTGGAACTTCTGACTGGGCTCCCTCCTGAGCATTCTGATCAGGTCTTTATGAATAATATCCCAGTAGCTCTATAAAAGGAAATTGAGAACCCATTAGGCCTAGGGTCTTTGTTAGGGTGGAGTTGCCAGATAGCTCTGAAAATCTATCTTCCGATATGATAGTAGTTAGGGCTTTTTTGTCTTTTGGAGAGATCAAATGAGGAATCAAGGCCACCATCTCTTTAACATATCTATTTATTCTGCCTTTCACCGAGAAAACACGAAAAAACCCAAAGGGCTCTTCCAAAATTGCACCGAGTGTTGAGGGGGTTTTCGTCATTTCCCTTGGAATATAGGTGACCTGTGGATCTTCCCTTTGGATTTCTTATGGAAGAAAGAGGTGTTACGATCCCCTGAGAAAATCCACAGGATTCTGGACTAGAGACACCATGCCTCTTCTTCATCTCCGTGAGACGAATATAATTTTTCATAACAATCCTTTTCTTCATTGACAAGGTCTTGGGTTATTTCTTCATCTTCCATCTTCTTCTGAATCTGAAGAAGAGAGGCTTGCAGTTCCTTTCTAGCCATAGAGGGTTCTTTGTAAAAAGTGGCCACCCAAAATTTCAGCTCGCGCTTAGTGGCTTTAAGTTTGGAATCCCAAACAAAGGTAGGGGAGCCCCTCACTGGAGTGAACTAGGATTTATGGATGGCATTGAAAGCTAAAGGATAGTTAAGCCAAAGGGGGTTGAAACGAAAAGGAATGGGCCTGAGATTGGCACCGGGGAAGATAAAGTGGGAAATAGGTTGATGATCCGAGGCTGCAAAGGGGATGATGGAGGAGGCTAAAGTGAAATCAACAACAAGGAACCCCGAATGGAAAAAGAAGTGGTCAAGGAGATACACTATATGACCAGGACCAAGGCGACGATTAGTCCAGGTATATTTCCCATTTTTTGGATTTATGTCAATAAGGTCCCAATTGCACATAAAGGTTTCCAGAGAAGTCTTAAAGGGATCTCGAAGGGAGGTTCCCCCCCTTTTTTCATAGAGAGAGAAAATTAAATTCAAAGCCACATCTATGATACAATGAGATAGGTCGGCATATTGATCAACTTCTTCCAACGAGCTCCAACAGTTCTTCTTTTCCTGATATTGCATGGGAACATAAACATTGAATACTTTCTAGTGTTGATTAGTTTTCTTGCATTGCAGGTCTATATAAATCCAATGTTGATTTTTGACAGTTTGAATTAGATCTAGATTAGAATTTTCCCAGATGGTGCTTATTCCTCCAGAGGCTCCTCTTGAGCTTACCAATATATTGTTGGTATCTTTTCTTATGTTCGTACTCATGGTTTTCATGTCTTCTTCCAAGAGCTTAGTCTCCTGAATTAGGAAAATATTTGGGGTTTTTGAATGAAAGAGATCCTTCATCGCATTTACTTTTGTTTTATTTCCCAAACCCCTTCGATTCCATGAGACTATTTGCATTATTTAACATTACAGGGTTTGGAGTTACCTCTTGTTTCTATTGATTTGGCTGGTGCAAACTTTGGTGGCCCTATCATTGTTGTCGCTGAGTAGGATTCCTACAAAGTTGACTGGTGCCCTGTCATATTTTCTTTGTGAGATGCTTCTTCACAAACTCTATTTGATCTCAGAACTGATCTCACATACCCTCGCCTACCGACTGGAGGAGGGTGAGAACATTTAGCGTTAGAATCCTTGGAAATTTGAGTCTCTAGAGGGAAAGGATCAGAGGGAACTCGAAAGGAAAATCAGGTTCGAGGGATCTTACGGGAGAGAGGGGGGAGAAGAAGTAGAGAGAAGGGAATGAGGAGAGGGAATAATTCTCACAGTTCCATAACTGGAAAGGATCTCTACAAAGGGATTAGAGTGAGGAAGTTGGAGAGAGAGGGGATAGGGAAAAGGAGGGTTGCAGAGGGATCGAGGAAGGCAGAGAAGAGGATTTTAGAGGAGGAGGCAGCACTGAACCTGATGGTCTTGGACGTCCAGAGTGTCAATTCGTTCCAAATTTTTTTTGAACAGTTTTCCATTGCTCTTCCTTGTTTCCCCAGCTTTAGGTGCTTGGGCGCTGCAAAATGCCCATATTCATAATCGCCACATTTGAATGGAATCTCTTCATAATACAATTGTTAAATGTGTGACCACCCATTCACAGTTAATTTGATAGCCTCGTGGAGTCCTCGCTATAGATCTACTTCAACAAATATCCTTTCATAATCACACATGTTATCCTTTGGTTCAGTTTGATCCACGTATCTTCCCAAAGAGTTTCCAATTCTGCAAGCAAAGTCGTCGTCCCAACAATGGAGAAGCACATGAGGGAGTCACACCCATACATGAACAAAGGATACTGACATCTCCATGATTCTGAGAGGATCGGCCAAAACTTGACTTAAGGTGATGTCCAACCTTCCTTTTATCAGGACTTTCCAGTTGTTTTGAACCTAGATATTCATAGCTTTTGGAGACCTGGACACATTATTCCCATAAACTATCAAACTAAAATCATGGATCTATAGAGTAATGACTTTGAGACGGGGACCGACAGTGGAAAGAGAGACTTTAGGAATTGCATTGATCTTTTTAATGAATTTTGATATCTGGGGGTGAAGCTTGGGGGAAGGGAGGCCATCGACGATGGCTTTGAAATCCAATTTCAATACACAGAGGGAGGGAGGAGGAGGAGGAGGGGCCCCTCCTGACCGACCCGTGAGGTCATCATGGTTGAATTTGAGCAGAATAGGGTTAGGGTTTAGCAGAGCAGGAGCATGAGCGATGCCAAGGTTGCATAATATAAATAATTGTCCATATATCAATGCAACGTATAATAATTAAATAAAAAATATATTTTACATTTTGTTCATTCCAATTGGTATCAAATCCATTCGTGTCTGTCACAACATGTCTTTCAAATTAATTGACGAAAGAATCAAGCACAATATTAGGGAGCTTAGGGAAATTAAGGAAATATTTAAAGAAATGTTGGAAGTTTTAGGCCATCAAAATTTGCATGGGGAGTTTCCCAATGATGAAGATAAAGATGATCTTGATGATGATTGTGAAAAAGAGGAAGATGTAGAAGACCATAATAACGAACAAGACTATAGAGATCGGGAGATTTAACACGCGGGTGAAGGTCCCCTTGTCCGAACAAAACCGTGAAATGCCAACAACATCGCAAAAAATAACGGCCAGCAGGCCAAATTTTATTCCCGCAACCCACATGCACAAGAAGGGAGGATTTGTGTGCTAGTAGTTTTCCCTTCTCCAACAACGACTAGGGGACCAAGGGTTTTCCCACATGCTTCATTGGATTTTTTGTCCGCTTCCGCATTATTTTTCCTTATGATATGGATAAATCTTAAGGGAGGGGATGTTTTTGCATTTTATTCTGATTCTGGTGCACATTCTATTGAGATGGGCATCTTCTGGGTTACTTTTCCTTACCATGCACCTTATGAGAAGTGAAGAGTCTTCGATGATAATGGCTTGCTGAATATCCTTTTCATGGAGGAGATTTACTCCTTTCCAAAGAGCGTAGACCTCCGCTTGATTGTTTGTTGCAACCCCTAGACTCCACACAAATAATATGCTGACACCTCAAGCTTCCTGTGGTCAAGAACCCCCTCGCGACCCTCCTTCCGGGGTTTTCCCTTCCGGCGTTTCAATCGAAAAGAGAACGCGGACCATTTTGCCCTCTTAATACCCCTAATTTGATATTTTTCGAGACACAACTTCCAGTTTTCCTTCCCTTGTTTCCTAGCTGACTGGTGTGGGAATTTCATTGTGTTAGCTTCAAAGAGGGATAGCCAAAAATGTTCTTCAACATTCAAAAGAAGAAAGTTCTGCTTACTGTTACCCTTTTGGAGGACATCCTCTGCTAAAATACTCATAGATTTGAATGGAACTATGATAGGGGGGATTTCTTCATCCATAAAAACTTTTTTATTTATGGAAGTGCAAAACTTTCCAAAGGATGAAATAGGGAGATTCCTTCCATACATGTTTTAATAAGGGTTTATGCCCGAAGGTGCCTAGATAGAACCGGTGCCAAGAGATGAAGAGGGAATTCCATGAACGATAATTAGGAGTTTGATCACAAATTGGATGGAGAGAATGAGCCTAGAATTCCTTTGCGAAAGGGCATTCCATAAAGAGATGTTCAATAGTTTCCTCTTAATTCCTACACAAGAGGCAAATCGAGGGCCCTTATATCCCTCTTTTCTTCAAGTTTTCAGATATGATGATTTTCCCAAGGACAAATGAGTCCCATTGTACTTTTTTTTTTTTTTATTTTTTATTTTTTTATCTGGTGAGCTTACCGCCTCCAAATTTCTCTCCAGATGATCGATCTATGTCTAACACTGCTTTGAGATTAGAGGTGAAGGTAGCCATGTTTGACCGGGTAATTCCCAACTTTCAGCCCCCATCCAACCCTATCAAGGATCGAGGAGGAGATAGGGGAAACTCCTTTAAGACAAGATTGGAGAATCCAAACAACTTTTTTCCCAAGTGGGGCGAGGGGGTTGACTCTTCCAACCATCCCAGACTGCCTCGATCATTCCTTCCCATGTTGATATGTCAAAAAGAGTGGAGAGCCTAGTCTGATTCATCCAATTTCTGAGTGGGTCAAGATCCAAATTAGAGTGTAACAAAGGTATCCCCATTATCTTATCATTCCAAATGTTTATTTCCTTACCATTCCTCAGAATCCACGAGAGATAAGGATGAATAATGTAATTGGACACCTTACAAACTCACCATATTGGGGTGCTTGAGGTCTCTTGACATAGAGAGTCGAGTGCTTGTAGTCTAGGTGGATGAAGATATTTCCTAGTTATCACATTTTTCCACCAAGATTGTTCACTTGAGACTAACCTTCTTGCTGTGTGTGATCTTGCTGCTTGAGCTGAGCATTCATACAATGGTGGTACGATTTTGGATTCCAAGCCTCCTTATCAAATGGCTCCGCCACTATATCCCACTGATGATTTTTTTTTGAATGTAGCCCTCACTCGCCCATAAGAATTTCTTTCGTGAAGAATTCACTTGATGAACCAAGTTACCGGAATGGTCAAAAAGATAGATGGGAAGAGCCGAGCACACATTTGACAAGAATGGTTATGCTAGCTAAGTTGATCCATTGATATCCCCATTGGGTCATTTTGGATTTAATCTTGTCCAAGACCTCCACCCAGTATAGACTAGTAACATTATTAAGAGCTACTGGAATGCCCAAATAATTGAACGTCTGCCAATTTGGTTTGAAGGTAAACTCCAGGACATCGACCATACCTTTGAGGAGATTAACAGGGGTGTTCCAACCATACAAACAACTTTTATTCTTATTGACCTTTCCACCTGAGGCTGTGAGAAATTGATCCATAATCCTTTTAAAATGGGAGGCGATGATGATGGAAGCTCCTCCCAGGAGGATGGTGTCATCCGCAAATTGCGAGTGGTTTATCTCCTTTACCTATTTGACAAAAGAGATCCCCTTGATGTGTCCACTGTGAAGGGATTTCTCTAACTTTATTCTAAGTGTATCAACCATGCTAATACAGAGAAAGAGAGAGAGAGGGGACATCCATGTCTCCAGGCCTCCTTGCTTCTTTTGAAGAATTTTCTCCCGGTATCTCCATTAGTGAGGGGGAAACTGTGGATTTCCAATGAGGCTCAACTGGAAACCAAATTGTTAGAAAACCAAATTAGAAAGAACAATAAGAAGGGAAGGGAATGGCATACCCCTGCCAAAAAAGTACTGCTATGTTCATTTAAAACAAACCTTTCTACTTCTGCCTCTGCCTTTGAAATGGATGACCTCAGTTGATATTGTCATGATATTACAGTCAGAGAAACCTCCTTGATTACAGGAGATTATCTCGTCGAGATGTAGATTTAATGCGCTAGCTAGGATCTTAGTTAGATTTTGTGGAGGAATTTACAAGTGTTAGGCTCCAGTTTTAGAAAGACTAAGGCCGGCCTAGGGGATTAGGATAGGAAGGTTTAAATCTTGTTCCCTCCCATTTGAACTTGACTGGGCCCCTCCGAGACTGACTAGGTCTTTATGAATAATATCTTGAGTAGCTCTATAAAAGGAAATTGAGAACCCATTAGGTCCAGGGTCTTTGTTAGGGTGGAGTTGCCATATAGCTATGAAAAATCTTACTTCCAAAAATGATAGTAGTTATTAGATTTGTTTTCCTTTGAGAGATCAAATGGAATCAAAAGCCACTATATCTTGGGTCACCATATTTATTCGCTCTCTTCACCTGAGAAAAACAAGCACTTAAAAACCTTGTGGCCTCTTCCACAATTGTAGTCTAAGTATTGAGGGTTTTCACTTTGCTTCCTTGAATATAGGTGACCATGTTGTGGATCTTCCCTTGGATTTCTTATGGAAGAAAGAGGTGTTACGATCCCCTGAGAAAATCCACAGGATTCTGGACTAGAGACTTATGCCTCTTCTCTTCATCTCTACCTGAATCAATATAGTTTTGCATAATGACTTTTCTTCATTGAAAAGGTCTTTGGTTATTTCTTCATCTTCCATCTTCTTCAATCAAGAAGAGAGGCTTCATGTGCCTTTCAGCCATAGAGGGTTCTTTGCAAAGTGGCCACCCAAAATTTCTCAGCTTTTAGTGGCTGCATTGGAATCCTAACAAAGGTAGGGGGAGCCTCCCTCACCTGAGTGTAGAATCCAGGTTTTATGGATGGCATTGTTGAAAGGATAGTTGCCGAGGGGACAGGCTAAAAAGGAATGGGCCTGATTGGTACCTGGGAAGACAAAGAGGGAAAGAACATGATCCCAGGTCGCAAAGGGGATGATGGAGGAGGCTAAAGTGAAATCAACAACAAGGAACCCCGAATGGAAAAAGAAGTGGTCAAGGAGATACACTATATGACCAGGACCAAGGCGACGATTAGTCCAGGTATATTTCCCATTTTTTGGATTTATGTCAATAAGGTCCCAATTGCACATAAAGGTTTCCAGAGAAGTCTTAAAGGGATCTCGAAGGGAGGTTCCCCCCCTTTTTTCATAGAGAGAGAAAATTAAATTCAAAGCCACATCTATGATACAATGAGATAGGTCGGCATATTGATCAACTTCTTCCAACGAGCTCCAACAGTTCTGCTTTTCCTGATATTGCATGTGAACATAAACATTGAATACTTTCTAGTGTTGATTAGTTTTCTTGCATTGCAGGTCTATATAAATCCAATGTTGATTTTTGACAGTTTGAATTAGATCTAGATTAGAATTTTCCCAGATGGTGCTTATTCCTCTAGAGGCTCCTCTTGAGCTTACCAATATATTGTTGGTATCTTTTCTTATGTTCGTACTCATGGTTTTCATGTCTTCTTCCAAGAGCTTAGTCTCCTGAATTAGGAAAATATTTGGGTTTTTTGAATGAAAGAGATCCTTCATCGCATTTACTTTTGTTTTATTTCCCAAACCCCTACGATTCCATGAGACTATTTGCATTATTTAACATTACAGGGTTTGGAGTTACCTCTTGTTTCTATTGATTTGGCTGGTGCAAACTTTGGTGGCCCTATCATTGTTGTCGCTGAGTAGGATTCCTACAAAGTTGACTGGTGCCCTGTCATATTTTCTTTGTGAGATGCTTCTTCACAAAACTCTCTATTTGATCTGCAACCGGATCTTCGCGAGCATACCTCGTCCTCGCCCTGATCTTCTGGAGGAGGGTGAGAAATATTTCTAGTTAGAATCTCGGTGAAATTTGAGTTCGAGAGGGAAGGATTAGAGGGAATCGAAAGGAAAATCAGGGTTCGAGGGAGGAGGACGAGCGGGGGGAGAGGGGGGGGGAGAAGAAGCTGGAAGAGGAAGGGAATGAGAGGGAATAATTTCAGGTTCCATAATTGAAAGGATCTCAAAGGGATTAGAGGAAGGAGGGACAGGTGAAGAAGTAGAGGGGGATAGGGAAAATGAGGGTTGCAGAGGGATCGAGGAAGGTGGAGCAGAGGATTTCAGAGGAGGAGGAAACACTGAACTTGATGGTCTTGGACGTCCAGAGTGTCAATTCGTTCCAAATTTTTTTTGAACAGTTTTCCATTGCTCTTCCTTGTTTCCTGCAGTTTTAGGTGCTTGAGATTTGGGGCAGTTTTTTGCRAAATGCCCATATTCATGGCACTGCTTACATTTGAATGGAATCTCTTCATAATACAATTGTTAAATGTGTGACCACCCATTCACAGTTAATTTGATAGCCTCGTGGAGTCCTCGCTATAGATCTACTTCAACAAATATCCTTTCAYAATCACACATGTTATCCTTTGGTTCAGTTTGATCCACGTATCTTCCCAAAGAGTTTCCAATTCTGCAAGCAAAGTCGTCGTCCCAACAATGGAGAAGCACATGAGGGAGTCACACCCATACATGAACAAAGGAGGGGATATCTACTTCAGGATCRAAGTCCGACAACCACTTGTTGAGATACATTCCCCTGACACCCATAAAATAAGGCCCATTCCTAAAGATTAAATCCATGTCTTCTTGAATCTCAAAGAGGACGATGTAAAATCCTTGATCACAGAAGGTGATGTCCAACCTTCCTTTTATCAGGACTTTCCAGTTGTTTTGAACCTAGATATTCATAGCTTTTGGAGATGGACACATTCCCATAAACTATCCAACCAGTCCGCGTGACGATAGAGTAATGACTTTGAGACGGGGACCGACAGTGGAAAGAGAGACTTTAGGAATTGCATTGATCTTTTTAATGAATTTTGATATCTGGGGGTGAAGCTTGGGGGAAGGGAGGCCATCGACGATGGCTTTGAAATCCAATTTCTCAATAGAGGGAGGAGGAGGAGGAGGAGGGGGCTCCCCTCCCGGATCTGACTCCAGGAGGGTCATGGTTGAATTTGAGCAGAATAGGGTTAGGGTTTAGCAGAGCAGGAGCATGAGCGATGCCAAGGTTGCATAATATAAATAATTGTCCATATATCAATGCAACGTATAATAATTAAATAAAAAAAATATATTTTTACATTTTGTTCATTCCAATTGGTATCAAATCCATTCGTGTCTGTCACAACATGTCTTTCAAATTAATTGACGAAAGAATCAAGCACAATATTAGGGAGCTTAGGGAAATTAAGGAAATATTTAACGAAATGTTGGAAGTTTTAGGCCATCAAAATTTGCATGGGGAGTTTCCCAATGATGAAGATAAAGATGATCTTGATGATGATTGTGAAAAAGAGGAAGATGTAGAAGACCATAATAACGAACAAGACTATAGAGATCGGGAGATTTAACACGCGGGTGAAGGTCCCCTTGTCCGAACAAAACCGTGAAATGCCAACAACATAGCAAAAAATAACGGCCAGCAGGCCAAATTTTATTCCTGCAACCCATGCACAAGAAGTTATGAGAGGATTTGTGTGCTAGTAGTTTTCCCTTCTCCAACAACGACTAGGGGACCAAGGGTTTTCCCACATGCTTCATTGGATTTTTTGTCCGCTTCCGCATTATTTTTCCTTATGATATGGATAAATCTTAAGGGAGGGGATGTTTTTGCATTTTATTCTGATTCTGGTGCACATTCTATTGAGCTGGGCATCTTCTGGGTTACTTTTCCTTACCATGCACCTTATGAGAAGTGAAGAGTCTTCGATGATAATGGCTTGCT
>SNQJ01S0112354.1:28624-56599 GCA_010110895.2 Picea sitchensis
ATTGTTGGTGCATATCTTGGATACATTGAGACATGGTTATGGTAATTGGTTGAGGCATATCATGAGTGATATGGCACATGTTTGAGGTACATGGTCTATAGATGATTGACATGTGGTTTGAAGTATATGGTTGATGATATGGTGCATGGTTAGATGCACTTGTTGGTTATCTTGGTGCATGCTTTGGTACTTTGTTGAGGCACTTCATTGTTGATATCTTATGGTACATGGTGTATGGGATGATTGAGACATATCATGAGTGATATGCTATATGGATGAGTCACATATCATGGTACATGGTTGATGGTATGGTATAGGTTTGATGCATGATATGTTACATGGTTGATACATGGTATGGTATAGGTTTTGGTGCATGATTGATGCACAGTTTGGTACATGGTACATGTATTGATGTACATGGTTGATACATGGTATGGTACATGTTTGGCACATTGTATGGTATAATTTCAGTACATGGTTGAGATACATATGTTGTGATGATATTTTGGTGATCTTGGTACATGCTTGGTAGAGGCATGATTTGGTGATGTTTGAGCATCTGGTTGAGAGGTGTTCTTGGTGATCGAAGATATGGTTTTGTATCAGTGACAATGATAGGTTGGTGACAGTGAAAAGTTTGTGATAGTGATAGGTTGGTGACAGTGACAAGTATGATATAGTGATAGGTTGACATGTTATAGGTTGATGTGACAGTGGCAGTAACAGTGACACTGATTGTGGTAGTGATAGTTTGGTCTACACTTATATTTTAGGGAGGCAGGATGAGGCAAGGAAAGGGGGTTGTAGCCTCCTTGTTGGAGTTAGAGAATCATGGAGTTGGATCTTCCTTTAGGTTGGAGCTTGTAAATCATGGGGTCGTAGCCTCCTTCTGGTTGGAGCCAGAGAACTCGGGGAGTTGGATCTTCCTTCAGGTTGGATCCAAACTTGGGGGTTGGAGCCTCCTTCTAGTTGTAGCTGGTAAATCATGGATTTTTAGCTTCCTTCAAGTTGGAACCTATAAATATGGGGTTGGAGCCTCCTTCCAGTTGTAGTTGGAGAATTGGGAAGTTTGTGCTTCTAATGAATGTATTCTTGACAATATATAAGAAAGCTTTATGTGGTTTTCTCCCATTTGGGTTTCCACATAAATTCTGGTGTTCTATGTATTTGATGTGATGTTTCTTATGATTATATGATCATGGTATATTGAATGCAATCATAGATGATACATTGATGATAAACTATTGAATATTGTTAATAAAATTGAAGAATATATTTTGTGGTTAAAAGTGGTAAAAATGCTCATACTAATTCACCCCCCTCCCCTCAGTATTCCAACAGGTTGAACATTGTGAAAAGGGTAAATTGTAATGTTGACTCTATCACAATTTGGTATCAGGCCTTATGGAGACAAAATGTTGCTCATTTATTTTATAAAGTATATAATGAATTTTTGTTTGTTTTTAAGAAACTCGTGTTTGGAGAAAATACATCCATATTGTCACAGGAAGCATTAAGTTTTCTGGATAAAAAGGGGATTATGGAAAAAAATTGAAAAATACAATATTTTAAGGATCTATTGTTCTCATGAAAAACCCCTATATATTCCTTACTATGTTCCAAATAAATTATTTGTTGTTGAAGTGGCAAGGAAATACAAATCCTGGTTGGATCTATTTTATGAAAAAAAGAAGAAACAATTTATCCCGCTACCCTGGAAGGTCGACAACTTTTTTCTACGAGGACATGCTAAAATTGATGAATATGCTACACAGTTCGATCAATATAACATGAAAATTGCAAAAGAGATTATGGTTTTGATCCTAATCATATTTTTCATGATCATATGGTATCAGTTGGATTTAGTAATACACTTATTAATACTTTCATATTTGGAGAATAATAAGGAAATAACCATGATCCTCTAGCTGAATGCATTGAAAGGAAAGTTGGCAACATTGAAACTATCTTAAGTACCACAGATTAGTATAAGTAAAAAGGTAAACCCTCTAATGAAAGGAACACCCAATCTCCTATAGTTTCTAAAAAACACATGCAATGCATAAATAATTCCCAGCCTACAACATCTCAACATAGAAGGTCTACAATGAATAAATCAGACGTTGGAGGTGATAAAACCTTCCTCAAGAAAATTTCGAAAAATATCACAAGTTTCAAGTAAAAATAAAAAGGACTAATTCTCAACAAGAAATTGAAGAAAACATACTTGAAAGTGAAATTCATCTCAAAGGTATGGACCTAGAAGTTGATATAGAAAATATTCATTTTCCTGATGAAGAGAATATGTTGGAGTTACTTCACACACACCTAGGATTTCTTTTTCATAAGGTTTTTCCTTGTTTATTAGTCATTATTAGTCATTATCTAGTCTCCTATATTTTAGGAAGAATTTTCCTCTAGGGAGAATATTCTCTTCAGTTTTCACTTCAGTTTGACTAGTTGAGTGGAGTCTAGATGTTGTATTGGTTTTGTCACCATGCAACATGGGATCATCACTAGCTAATGTGTACTAGCCTTGGTATCATCATTGGATTGGCGCATTACCCATGATTCCATGATCTCCTCCTTACTTTACTATGTTTCATTCAGTTAACTGAAGACTGGTAGACTAGTTAACTCAGCTAGGTGGCAGTTCACTCCTGTAACTGCCTGAGAAACCAGAATAGGTTACAATTTACTCCCGTAATTCCTAGTGTGTGTCCATATCAATATATACCACCACTATGGTGCATTGGATTCTCCTCTAGTGTGCATTGGTTGAGTTATACAAAGGATATCATGTGGAAATGATTCATTATTGATTACAATTAATGAGAATTCTTCATTATTTCTCTTTTGCTTCTTCTTTCTCAATTTCTCTCTGCAAATGTGTGTGGTATTTTGTAGCTAGATATATTATGTGTAGGTTCAACACATTTACATGGTATTAGAGCCGATGGACTGCTAAGAAAAAGGTACACCAAATGTTTTGCAGGTACCAAATATTGAAGACAACAGAAAAATGGAATTCCCAAAAGAATTCATTCTTACACCTTACAATTACTTTGCATGGAAGGAGAGAATAATCATACATATTCAAACTAGAGGATTGTACAGGTTAACCTTGAATACAGAAAAAAAACCGACATCATCCATATAAAAATCCAAGTATCTAAATCGAATGGATGAAGCATTCAGAACAATCTGCAGTCTCATCTCTCCTAATCTCCTTTTTCACATATGTTCCTGTAAAAACCAGAATGAAGCATGTATCACCTTGGAAGGGATATTTGGAAAACATGATAAGATAAGGGGACACATGCTTGAGGTGGAATTTCTCACATTGGATCCAAAAATCTTCGACAATCTCCAAGATTTATTTACAAAATTCAAGGATTTACTGTCTCAACTCAAAGCTTGCGGGGTTGATAAATCTAAGGAGGAGAAACAAATGGTTCTTACCATTCTCTCCAAAATTGGTCTTGAATTATCTATGTTTGTATCCACATTCCATTTAGTCAAATTCACCTCTGGAGCCACCTTGAAGATGCCTTCGCTTGAGGAATTTATCGAATCCCTGACACAAGAGCAAACCAAGCTCATCAAAATGGACAAAATAAAAGGCCCAAAGGTGCATGCACTTACTGTGCAATATGACATCCATTAATATCATAAATCTAAATATAAAGATAAAAATAAATCTCATTCAAATCTAAAGAAGGAAGGGTACTCAAAACCCTTCACCGATGCCTCCAGATCCAAAGGTGGAAATGGAAGAAAAGGGGAGAAATGCACATATTGCCGTTAAGGATTCCATCCAGAATCCGCATGCATGCAGAAAAAAATAGATCTAATGAATTAAATACTTCAACAAAACAACCTTGGAGATCACATCCCTGAGGGTGCTAAGAAGAAGAATCCAGAAGATCAGAATCCCAAGAAAGACAATTCTAGCCATGCCTTTATTTCCATCAACTCCTCTCTTGATGCTTGGATCGTAGATTCAGGAGAATCACATCACATGGCTTCCAAAAAAGTAGTCTATTCTTCATTGGATGCATGCAAAGGTCCTCCTATTCTGATGGGGGACAACTCTCCAGTCGAGGTCACCGATAAAGGAAGGATTGAACTCACCAACAAAAGCTTCGAGAATGTGTTTCACATTCCCAAACTTTTCGTCAATCTTATCTCTGTGTATCAGATGACGAATTCTGGAACCAGAAATAAATTCATATTCACACCAAATGTAGTGGAAACATATGACATGCAAATCAATTCCATGGTTTCTACTGGTGAGGTAAATAATCAATTTACATGGTTTCTTTGAATTTATTGAACCAGCTTGTTCTTTACTGCTTACCCATGCTGATGAAAGTAGTAGGATATGGTACAAAAGGTTCAGGAATTTGAATTTCATATATATGCAACAACTTAGCAGGAAAATATTGGTTGATGTTCTACCAGACATCCATTTATCCAAAGGAATCTATGAGGGATGTATTCTTGGAAAACACCCTCAAGAGAAATTTGAAAAATGAAAGACTTAGCGAGCTTCCGCTCCTTTAGATCCGATCCATAGTGACCTCATGGGTCCTTTTTTTCATCCATCAATCAACAAAGCTAGGTTTGTTCTCATTTTTTTTTACAATTTCTCACGTTTTACATAGATTTACTTTCTCAGGCAAAAATCTGAGGTCTTTCAACACCTCAAAGATTTCAAAGCCCTTGTTGAGACGTATTCCGGAAAGAAAATCAAAGTCCTCTGAACTGATAATGGGGGAGAGTATGTCAATCATGAGATCCATAATCTTTTTCATGAGGCAGGGATTTAATTGTAGCACACAGTTCCCTATACTCTGCAGCAAAACAAAGTTTCTGAGTGGAAAAACAGATCTCTAAAGGAGATGGAATCTTGCATGCTACACGCAAAGTCACCACCATAGAGACTATGGGGCGAAGCACTTAACCTACATCCAAAAAATATCTCCCCATAGATATTTCAAGGACAATACCCCTTACGAGGCTTGGAGTAGCCTCAAACCAGAAGTGACCCACTTTCGTATTTTTGGTTCACGTGGATGGTCCTAGATTCCCTTTGAAAAGAGGAAGGAACTTGATCCACAGACAACATAGTTCATCTTTGTTGGATACCCCGACGGTGTGAAGGGATACAAACTTATTGATATTTCCTCGGACTGACTCATCATTGAGCGAAGTCTCCAATTCTAGGAAAGTGTCTCGCATGTACCTCAACAACCGCATGCTTACACCTTCATTCTTCCACCTGTCTGAGATGATGAGCATGCACATGCTGACNCTTCTTCATATGAGAGTTTTGATTTAGAGGACTCAAATGATCTAGATACAGATTCAATACAGTCATAGGTAGAGTCAAATCATTCAGATGTAGATGCAGAGCCAGAGCAAAGGCCCAAGTGGGCACATACTACTCTTCAGGATGCAGGGGATCGTCCTGGTGATCCAGTAGATACGAGGAGGACTCGATTTGATTTCGAGGAGCCTCCTATTTCACTCACTTCTAATGAACCATTTCCCTCTAGGAATATTTTCTTGTTTCAGTATTCAGATCCACGGTATTATGGAGAGTTTGTTGGAAATCCCTTTTGGGAATTTTCCATGCAGGAGGAGTAAAACTCCCTCCTCAAGAACTAGACTTAGGATGTGGTTCCCCTTCCTTCTGGAAGGAAAATTGTCAGATGAAGATGGGTCTACAAGACCAAGAGTGTAGCGGATGGACATATTAGCAGATACAAAGCCAGGCTTGTTGCCAAAGGCTTTAAGTAGGTGCATGACATTGACTATGATGAGACCTTCGCTCAAGTAGAGAAGATGGATTCCATACATTTGGAACTTTCCATTACGGCGACCAAGGTATGGGAAGTCCATCAAATGGACATGAAGAATGCATTTCTTCATGGTGATATCTCTGAGGAGATCTATATGGAGCAAGCCCAGGAATTTATGCAGTATTCCTCTTTGGTATTTCGACTGAAGAAATCTCTTTATGGCCTCAAGCAAGCTCGAAGGGCATTGTATGCCAAGATGGACTCCTACCTGTTGTCACATAAATTTGTACATTGTAAATCAGACGTGAATGTCTACATGCTCAGGACGACTGATTCACTTCTACTCTTAGTTCTGTATGTTGATGATATGTTGATCATCGGCTGCTCGACTTTAGCAATTGCTGCAGTCATGAGGATTCTACATGACATGTTTTTGATAATGAACATGGGCCCGCTACACTTCTTCCTTAGAATCGAGATCAATCAGTATGCATCAGGCATCAAACTGTCTCAGGCCAAGTATGCATGAGATCTCCTTGAGATATTTCACATGACAGATTGCAAGTTTGCTCCAACTCCTTTCCTATCAGGAGCCAAACTTGAGGATGTTGGGGACACTCCACTAGTTGACAACACACTGTACAAGTAGCTAGTGGGTGTTGAGGCAAAGATATGAATTATCTTACTCAAGCATTTTTGAATTTTTCTCGGCTAAGACAAGATAATCGGGAATATCATCCTATGTTTTATAGCCTCAAAAATATTTTCCCAATCCACAAGTATTAATTACAAGTGTTTAGGATGTTTTTTTTTTTATGAAAAGGATGTTGCAAAATAACATAAAATTTTATATAATTTTCTGAAAATATGCAGATTATAGAAAATAAATGTGGAGATCAAAAGAAAAATTAACCAAGTCATAGATACACACAAATGAGATAGAATAACAATCTCCTTTATTTCATTCCAAGAAATAAAAAGTATCTTTCTCTTTACAAAATCCCTCTGGGGGCATGGACCAAATTCTAATTTAGAGATCCTCGATGAAAACCATACAAAAGGACTCTGTCCAGAAGAAAAAAATGAACTTTATAATGTGGATTAGCTTGTCCCAGACTGCTGCGAATTTGACTCTGCACAATATCCTTTATCATCTATGAAACTTACACCATAAACATACAAGGATACACAAACTACCAAAGATAGATAAACACCTTTAAAACAATTATCTGAATGATTTGGTTTAGTTATGAACCTTGCTGTCTACAATAGGACCCCGCTTTCAAAAAGAGAATTAGGCCCTGAATGAACTCAAGAATGAATTGAAACTGAAACTATCTCATGAAAACAAAAGATCAAACCTTAGTATTGTTTTCTCCTTCTGTTTTCCTCTTCTTCTTCCTTCTCATTTAGATTTTATGCATTTCAAATAAGTTGAAGTAGTTCAACTACTTTCTTTAGTTAAGTTAGTTAAACTTAACTAATTTTAGTTTAGGAGAAATAAAAATAATAATAATAATAGTTAAGGGTCTTTTATTTAAGAATAACTAAGTAGGTGGGACCCCTTGTGACTCCCTTCTTTTATTCTTTACAAAAATAAACACAATTGGATAATCATTAAAACACATGCCGCCTTGTAGCTCCCATAATACTTTCAAAATTTGAATATTAAATATCAGAAATATTTCAAATCATATCCAAAATATGTAAATATTCACATTATCCAAAAAAATAGCTTGTTGTCCAAAACTTTATGTAGACCACTGTCTTCAACAACTCAATTATAAACACATAAATTAAGATCCATACTTGCCACTTTGAGAGGCAATCTTTCTTCTATCACTGATGTCCCCTTTGGACTTCCCAGAAGTATCCTTTGGTTGATTTGAACCTTGAGGCTTAATCTCACTAATAACATGGGAACAATCGTCCTTCTGATGCATACAGGAGGACACTGATTTTGAAGAGTCATTTGAAGGAGAGGAAGGGGAGGAAAAAAAATTACCTTTATCTTGCACATGGGGGACATCGGTTTTAAGTCATTTTCTAGCATGAGAGGACTGAACACGTGAATGCACAGGGTCAATTTGAACATTAGGATTTATAGGTGGTGGAGGGGGTAATGAAAAATTGGGCCAACAACGATGGTGAGAGATTGTCGGATTGACAATATCTTGCCATCCATCATTCAAAGGGACTTCTGGATGCAAGGATACATGAGGAGGCACATGAATACCAGGTATATTTTGAGGTTGGAAGGGAAGTCTCTTTGGTCAGGGTTGAACTATCCCTTTTCCAATCCAATTGAAGAACCCAACTTGAAACAATTGGTTCAACTCCTGGGGGTCAACATCAAAATGAATTGAGAATCTAGGTCTTCTAGGCCCTCTGTTCGAGTTACTTCTTCCTTTATTATTTCGGCCATGGCTTCCCCTGCTGAAGAAACTCATTTTGTATGCGGCAATTCATTAGTAACTAGCCCTTAACAAACCATACATGATATTTTGTTTACATGAAACAAAGTTTGGCTCATAAATTAACATGAGACCCATGCAAATCAATCCATAATAAATTATTTAATAATTTCCAAGTGAGCAGGGGGTGGATAGGGTTCCTGGGACATCTCGAGGGATTGTAATGAGAGAAAAAGTGGTAGCATGACAGAGGATAAAAATACGAGTACTGCTCAACAATTCATTAAATAGTTTAACTATGCAATCAATACCAAAAATATCAGCTGCCACCTATTTCTGTGCCATATCTTTTGTCACTGTTATACATAGCTTTTAATTTATTTGATAGAACAGGGAGTGCAAAAATGAAATTGGGATCATGAGGGGGGTATAATGAGCGAAAAAGTGATAGTATGAGAGGGAAAAATATGGATACTGTTTATAAAAATAAATCAAATCAAACAACAACCATAACTTTGTTCATAACCCACAATCCAATAAGCATTCACTTTTAAACCAAAACCATTTAACGGTCACTTCTTTACATAATGTTGGCTGAATTCAAACAAAAAAATTCATATGCCCATAATACTCAATTATATCATCCCTTGCATTTATACAATATCTATACAACAGTCATAATAACATCATTGCCATATTTATAATAACATTATAACCCTTTGAGCCACAATCTTTTATATTCCAATGCTAAACCCTTTTTCCTTTTAAAGAAAAATAGAAATATACACAGTGATTCCAACCATCCACATCCAATTATTTATTCCTTAAACTCAATTAAGCATAGGCTCAATATTAACCACCAACCGTCGAATTTCCAACATTGTTTGACACAATCCATTGGCATTAAGACTCATAATCAGGCCTCGATTCAATTACACACATGCGTTTATCAACATAATTCTTGATTCGAAATAACATTCAAGTAATAACATGCAATTCTGAGCCTGAGATTTATGCACACACTTCTTTTAAAATAAATGTCCAATAAGAGACAAAGCCAAATAATGCCCAAGGAGAAACAAAACCAAGTCGTGCTTGATAGACCAAGCACACACATGTGTCTCTTTTAACCTTGATGAGACCAAGATCATGTTAGGGTTTAACACAAAAAATGGAAGTAAAAAAAAAAGCTCAACCAAATGAAAAGGTCCTCAGGGATGCAGATAACTTGTACCCTTTTTTCTTTAAAAAAAATAATGTAGAGAAATAACAACGGATGGCGTGATGAAGAGATAATCTTCAAAGACAAAGGTAACTCGTGCCCCTTCCAAATTCACCACAGACACATAACCTTTAATCAAAAATCTTGACAGTGAGGGTTACCAAAACATAACAGTCATCCACCTCCAACGAAGACGAGGGGAAGTGAACGCTTAAAATACCGTGAAGAGAATGCCCGAACAGAACCCGTGGCCAACCAAAACTATACAAGCTTCCATTAAAAATTCTGGGTGATGCTAAAAACTTGACTGTACAATGACTTCCAGTAATAGTGATAATGAAGGAAATGCCATGAAAAAAGACAGTTTAGGGCTCGTCCAAAACAAGGCAATGACACTTCAACACCTAGCAGTTTGAATTGCAGTGCGAAGGAATGAAACATATCAACCACCGAGATGAAAAGGAGTGACAAAAACTTAACACCAAGACTAATTGTAAAACCCATGTACCAAAACTCAAGGCTTGATAAACCATCATCATAATTTTCCATAGAGAACCAGACCGAAACCCCAAGCTGAACGAACATGCTTTTAACCAATAAACCAATGCTCATGCTACACACAACAAGAACATTCATTCATTTTATTTAAAATTCCAACAATCTTGAGTATTCACAGAAGAAACCATAAGCACAAAACTGATACACAGTTAAAAAAACTTAAGAAAAACATAGACCTCAAGCCATTCTGAGCCAAAAATTGATTCATTACACAAAGGAGCCATCATGGATGGAAAATAAAGGAAACATACCTGGAAAATCTCACTTGAAGGAGAGAGTTGGACTGTATCCTTCTTTCACAACCAAAAATCGCGGAGCATCAACAACCACAAGAGCGAAAAACCAAATGCAAGTATGGCTAGGGTGACGAGCTTGAGTGTTGTTCGAGTGACATGCAGTAAATGCACGTTGCTTCCTTCCCCAGCCCCATTCAATTCAACATACAATCCAACCAATCCACCATAACATCAACAATTAATTCAAACAAATATCCCATTGCTATATCCATTACATAGTGCGCCACCTTTAGTCATGTTAAAATATTTTAACAACAACCATATGCTATAACATTACCATATATGTCTCACACATAACCTTTAATCAAAGCACATAAGACTAATAACAAGGTCTATACACTTTTCTTTTGTGACTATTACATGTAACCTTAAGGCTTGTACATAGTCTTTTTTCCTTTTTGTTTAAGCTCCCACATCATCCTTTTGCATAAAATCATATGTAAAAACTAATCAATCGATGTTTAATACATAAACATAGAAACTGTAAGAAAAATAATCCTTTTATCTATAGTACAAGCATAAGTTGCAAGTGACTATCTAGCCATACCACAATCAGCCAACCATCTTATGTCACGATAACGATTAGAACCATGACTTGAATCATCAATTGTAGAAGATTGTGTTGGCATCATTATAACAGAAAACAAAACTATAAGTGAAACACATCCATCATAGTGCCACTAGTCTACAAGGGGGTCCCACATACTAGTTTAATATTATTATTATAATTAAATAATAGAGCTTGGCAATCATTTGCGAGCAATATTCATCGTTGTGATTTTAAGCATAAAAAAACTGGCAACTCCACAGGGAAATCTATTTCCAACAGATTAAGAACTCAGATTGTCTGGTTTCGTAGACTAGGTGAATATTAGATCAAGGAAATATACATCAGAATGATTATGCAACAGGGGGAAGTGAGCACTTTAAGGGGAAAATGATTTGGGATTTTGGGAATAACTCATGGAAAGTGTTACGTATGAGGGGGCTTATCCCTGTATGCATAATCATTCGATTAATCATAGTGAAATCATTCTTGGTTTCAAGGAGAATTTTTTTATGGTGTGCTCTTTTGAATCTTGGAACAGAGGGAAGAAAAGGAAAGAAGAAATATGGATGAAAAAATAACTATCTTATCTAACAACAGTTGGAGTAGATAGAAATTTCAATGATGTCTTCAAGGGGGAACATCATGATAGTTGTGTAACCTGATTGTTATTGATTAACAATACTTGCAAAATAGCATTGTTGTGGCAAAACTGATCCAATTTTTTTTTTTCTGACAAGAAAATAAATTAATAAAAGAAATAAAACAACATAAATGAACAATAGAAAGAAATAACAACAAAGTAAAATCAAAGCAATAAAAACAACTATAATACAAAAAAACAAAATTCCATACAACATTTAAACTTTCAAGTTGGTTCCACATAGTGTTTTAAGTGGGAACCGTTGGTGCTATAGGAAAAAAATCGCTCTTCCAAGTCCTTTAGGATATAGGAATTTGTGCCCAGGACAAAAGCGATCTTAAAAGGACCCAACCATAACTTTTGGAACATTGAATGGATTCCTCTATTAGTATGAGCTCAATCCCACAACAATACTTTCTCATTAACCTTAAATTTGACAGCCTTTGCAGTTTTATTGAAATATCTTTTAACAATTTGTTGTCTTCTCTTAATGTTATCCAAGGAAAACGTCCTTTGTTCCTCTAAATCCAAGAGTGCATTTATCCTTTGAGAGACATTAGAAGAATTTAATTCTTCAACCTGTAGCATCAACCTTAGAGAAGAAAGTTCTAGCTCGGTAGGTAGAATGGCTTCTTGGCCATAAACAAGATGGAAGGGAGTGCAACCAATGCTCACCTTGGTGGTAGTGTGATCTTCCCAAAGGACGCAAGTGAGGAGAGTGTCCCATTGATGAGGCTTATATTCAATAGGCCTCTTGATAATTCTAACCTGATTTTTGTTAGTAGACTAGGCTTGCCCATTTCCTTGGGGATAATAAGTTGATGAGGTAAAATGTTTAACCCCTAGTTTTTCTAGAAACTGAGCCAGCTTAGTAGAAATAAAAGAGGGACCGTTGTCTGTAATAATTTCCAAAGGAAGGCCAAATCTCGAGAAAATATTACTTTCAAGGAAAGAAATCACCTACTCATCCTGTGAATTCTTAAGTGGGACAACTTCAGTCCATTTCGTAAAATAGTTTGTGGCTGTCAAGATAAAAACTTGCCCTGCTGAAGATGGAGGATTAATAGGACCAATAAAGTTCATACCCCATTCTGAAAAAAGAAAGTCAGGGAGGACAGGTTGTAAATGCATGGTATAAAGACGTTCTTTCCCAACGAACTTCTGGCACTTGTCACAAGATCTTGAAAAATTATAAGAATCACAAAAAATTGAAGACCAATAGTACCCTTTCTTGATAATTTTAAAAGCAATATTTTTAGCAGAAAATTGACCTCCTACATGAATAACATAATCTAAATATCCATGGGTCTCTTGTAACAATTTCTATTCTTCCTCATTATTCACACAACGAAGTAACATACCATCGACAAATCCCCTAAACAATAAGGCCCCTAAAATGACATATCTGGAAGATTCAAGATAGAGGCTTCTCCTTTGATGAGTATCTAAATTATCTGGACACCTCTGGTTTTTCAAGTAATACACTAGATATTTATACCAGGGATGCTCAGCTACATGAAGGATTTGACTATCAATGTAAAATAGTGTTGACAGAGAGCTATCTTGTTCATCAATTTCTTCACTTGCTTCTGCATGCTGAGTTAAGTGAAGGGCTAAGTCACGTCCCTTAATGGTTTTAGAAGTCATGATATTTAAATCATGCTCCTAGGTCTTGGCAAGCCAATGTGCAAGCTTCCCTGAAAGATAAGTCTTTAAGAGAAAAAACTTGACAGTAGGTAAAGGGACTTTTACCAGTGTGTGCTTACCTAAGATAAAGTGGCGAAATTTTCCAACAGCTTTAACAAGAGAGAAAACATGTTTTTCAATATAAGAATATTTGAATTCATCATCTGACAAGCTTTGACTCATGTAAGCTACTGGTTTTTCATTAACTTGGTCATCACATTGTATGAGGATAGTAGAAAATGCTTCCTCCATAGCATTAATATATATAATAAACTCTTTCTCAAAATCCGGCCTCGCCAAAACCGGTGTAGAACTGATTTCCTTCTTGATCCTTACAAAATCATTTTTGACATCATCAGTCCAAGAAAAGGTGCAATATTACTTAAGAATATTATGAATTGGTTTGACCATTACTACAAAATCAGGAACAAACCTACGAACAAAGTTGATAATACCCATAAACGCTTGAAACTCCTTTTTGGAAGTAGGGGCAGGAATATTTAGGATAACACCAATCTTTTTAGGATCTATGCTCATTCCTGAATCAGAGACAATGTGACCAAGGAGCTTTCCCTTGGTAATGTCGAATATAGATTTAGAAGGATTTAAAGAAATGTTGAATTTCCTGCATCGCATGAGAACCTTTCTAAGATGACCAAAAGATTTGATCGGTTCTTTGAATACACAGTTAAGTCATCAACATAAATATGAATAATTTTGTTGATCAGATCGTCAAAATATATTTGCATAGCTCTTTGGAAAGTGGCACTTGCATTAGATAAGATAAAAGGAATACATTCATAAGTGAATGTGCCCCAACTTGTAATAAAAGTGGTTTTATATTTATCTGTCCTTTTTACCTTGATCTGATTGTAACTAGAAAAATCGTCAAGTAAGGACATCATCTATGACCTTGCAACTTGCTACAAAATCATTTCCATATTAGGGAGAGGAAAATGGTGTTTTATGCTAGCTCTATTCAATGTGCAAAAATCAACGCATAGTCTGATCTGACCAGTTGTTTTCTGAACGAGAACCAAATCGGAAACCCACTCAGAATACTTAACATGGAAAATTATCCCAGCCTTCAAGAGTTTTTCCAGCTCCTTCTGAATTGTTGCTTCAAGTGTGGGGTTAATGGGTCTTTGTTTTTTCCTAACTGGTTTTATGCCTTCCTTTATAGGGATGGCATGTTGTATAAGAGGAGGATCAAAACCATGAAGATCCTCATAAGACCAATAAAAAACATCTTGAAATTCACAAAGTAACTTAGTGAACTTCAATTTTTCTTCATCAGAACATTGGGCACCTATCTTAACATTCTTTGGACAATCGTGTGTCCCAATTTTCAAGGAAATGGTTTCACCCACTTTCCTTTTCGACTCCTCTTCTTTATGTTTTTCTTTGTTTCCTAAATCAATCGATGAAAAGAAATTTTAGAGGACTCAAGCCCTTCGGAATTTTGTTTTCTTCCATGGATATAATCTCCTTGGGCTTATAAGGTTCATTTTGTATGAAAGCACATATTCTCTCATCACCAGGGAAGACCTATCGTGACTCTACATTTTTTGGGATATGAGGATGATACAAAGATTGAAAGGTACAATCAGGTCTTTGTGGCAGAAGTTGTCGAATAGGAGAGACAACAAAAAAACTAACCTATCATCCATTGACTTCAATTCCCTTTTAACATGAGTGATGTTGAATGATAGTAAGTTTGATATAAGTTCCCAAACAGTTTGGGTGTAACATTTCATTAAATTGTTTCTAGGAGAATATATCTTACGTACAAGCTTTACAACAAGTTCAGAGTCCCCAAAAACTGTAAGGTGAACACAACCTAAATTATAGGCATTTTCAATGCCTAGAAGTAATGCTTCAAATTCAGTGACGTTAGTGAAATAAAAATCTAACCTATAGGAACAATTGTGAATTTTACCTACAGGAGAGTACAAGATAATGCCAACTCCATTTCCTTCATTGGAGCATGAACCATCAAAGTGCATATGCCACATCCCATCCTCTAGGTCGATTTGTTCCAAGGTAGTGTTTTCCTCATCGACAAAGATGGAGTACACTCCTAGGTCCTCTTCAATACATTTTACATTAGGTTGTGGGATGCTTTCTATATGAGGTGAAATTATTCCCTCTCTTAGGACTATGATGTTCTTCCCATTTTGAGGAACAAATAAGTGTGTCCCATCGAGTGAGAGGTATCCACCTATCAAGTATTTCCAGTCACTTCCTAAGATAATTGAATAATTACTCACTGGCATGTCAATTACTTGAATATTAAGTGTTGTCCTTATTTCAGGATGTGCGCACAAAACCAAGGTCACGTCCTTGATCTCACCTATGGTCGATTGTTTTAAAATATTATAAGAGAGAATGCTTCTGTCATTTTCATTTGTACAAGACAATCCTAGCTCTTCCATAATAATTTTTGACATTACGCTTGGGGCCAAACCATCGTCAATCATACAACAATGGGATATTTTGTCCATAATATTTACAGAAATGAAAAACGAAGGATTTATTGTAGAGTGTCTAAAATTATTTACGACTACTTTATTTACAGGTGCGTCCTCTTCGTCTACCTCTTTAGAGAGATTGACTACGGTGGAAGTTTTTCCTTCCATGAAATTTTTTAGATGCTTTTGTTGCTTAGGGAAGACAACCATGTCTAGGAGGGTAGCATCAGATTTAATATTATCCAATTGATTGAGAATGTTGTATTTGGAAGAGGGAAGAGGTGAGGGAGTTCTTTGACTGTCAGGAGTTTTAGTAACTTGTACATTAGAAGTTGGTGAATATGAGCTTGGGCTAGAAGAAGTATGAGGGGAATCATATTTTCCTTTCAAAGCATAGGATTTATTCCTAGTGTTTATGATCATGACATCCTTTGGTTCTGCGAAATCTAGAACAACAATGGTAGTTTCATGCCTTTTGCCAAATATTTTATCTCTGACACTCTTCTTTACCTCACACGTATTTTCCTCATGGTGTTCCTCACAAAAATTACACCAACTGTGAGGCATGATGGATTTAGGCTGAAATTTGTTTTCATTAGGATTCCTAAAGGATGGTGAAGAAGAAGATAAGGCCCTAGGGGTAAGTGAAGGGACATTTCCCTTTTGCTCATATGTTATCATTTGATTATTCATGTCTTGTACAAGTTTTAAGAGGGCGGACAAGTCCAGTTGTTTAACTGAGTCTCCCTTGGGAAGACCTGTTCTTTCAAGTTGTTCTTCATACTCTAGACAAGTATGCAAAGCAGAACCTAGATTGTCAATAGATTTTTCTTCAAGCCTATTATGGTAGGGGTAGGGTAGAGCATTATAGTAATGCATAAAAGCGGCTTGGTTCCGAGGGAAAATAAGTTAGGAAATTTGGTTATATAACTTGGTGAAATGTAAGTTGAAAGACTTGATAGTCTCATTGTCTTTGTACGCAATATTATTATATTCCCATAATTTTTCGGTTGGGATATTAGACTTCCCATAAGTAGAATTGAACCAATAAACTAACTCCTCCCAAGTGGAAAGAATCTTTGGATAAAGATCAAATAAATCCTCCATTGCTTTCCCTTCAAGGGAATTAACAAATAAGCGCATACAAGTGTCATTGTCATTTGTTCCTATGTTGTGATAGACATTAGCAAATGCCACCAAGTGTTGAATCGTAGTGACCATGTTATTTCTTGAAAACCTAGGGAGATTCTCTTTGAATTTTTGAAGTGGACAAGTAGCAGGTGTTAGGTTAAGAGGAGATGATACATACCACAGAGTAGTAGTAGCATCTTCTTCGAATTGAAAGAGTCCATACTTCTTTATGACCTTAGTGGGGTTGGTAGTAGATTGGACAGGGACTTGATGAATATACAAGCTACCAATCACTGATGAGGTTGAATATTGAGATGAATAAGCACCTCCAGTACCACCATATCCACCCACATATTCCATCTTGTGAATGATAGGTAAGGGAGAGAAAAACGAACTAGCTGAATCAAATAAAGTTCTCCTTAGATTACCTTGTTGAGTTGACAAAATAATGTTTCTTCTTCCTATTTCAGAAATGGGGTTGATCTCAGGTGATAAACCTCTTCTTCTCCTTTAGGAAAAAGAAAGTTATGGCTGATTCCTAGGCTGTCTTTGCCTATCTTCCCAGGGTTCTTGGACACTTATGTCTTGTTCAATCACTTCCCATGAGCGTTCAAGCTCAACCTGGGTGTTAGCAATTTCTAAGATGGTATTGAATAAGGTTAAAGCAATGTTGGTTTGGTCTTTAAGACTGGGCTCAATATTGGGTTGCCTTGTAACTGGTACTGTCATGAAGAAAAGAAAACAATCAAAGAATCAAAAGCAGAAACATAAACATATTCAATGATAATGTGAATTCAATCAACCAGAGAGATATGGAAGCTCCCCAGTATGGTCACCAAATAAATGTTGAGGCAAATATATGATTATGTTACTCAAGAATTTTTGAATCTTTCCTCGCTAAGACCAGGGATGATTTTAAGGATGGAAATTTATTTTAAAATGTATAAACCTTGGTGAATCTTACTAATCTTTCATATACCAACTATAAAATGTTTGGCGATATTTTTGTAAAATTATTCAAATTTCTAAGGATTCTATATAGTTTATATAATATTTTGGCGATTTTTAAGGTAAAATAATTTTATCCTTTATAATTTGGGCAAATAATTTTTATAATGGCGAATTTGTTTTGGGGAAAAACCATGGAAAATTAGCCCATGAGCAAAATTTAGCCCCTAAAATCATCCCTAGCTAAGATTGGATAATCGGGAATATCACCCTATTTTTTATAGCCTCAAAAATATTTTCCCAATACACACGTATTAATTACAAGTGTTTAGGCCGATTATTTTTATTAAAATAATGTTTCAAAATAACATAAAATTTTATATAATTTTCTAAAAAATATACAGATTACAAAAAATAAACGTGAAGATCAAAAGAAAAAGTAACCAAGTCACAGATACACACAAATGATATAGAATATCAATCTTTTTTTATTTCATTCCAAGAAATCAAAAGTATCTTTCTCTTTAGAAAATCCTTGTGGGGGCATGGACCAAAGTGTAATTTAGAGATCCTCGATGAAAACCATACAAAAGGACTCTGTCAAGAAGTAAAAACTGAACTTTATAATATGGATCAACTTGTCCCATACTGCTTCCAATTTCACTCTGCACAATATCCTTTATCAGCTATGAAACTTAATCCATAAACAAACAAGTATACATAGACTGCCAAAGATAGATCAACATCTTTAAAAAAAGCATTTGAATGATTTGGTTCAGTTCTGAACCTTGCTATCTACAATAGGACCCTATTGTCAAAAAGAGAATTAGGCTCTGAATGAACTCAAGAATGAATGAAAACTGAAACTATATTATGAAAACAAAAGAGAAAACCTTAGTATTGCTTTCTCTTTCTATTCTCCTCGTCTTCTTCCTTATCATTTGGATTTTATGCATTCCAAATAAGTTGAATTAGTTCAACTACTTTCTTCAGTTAAGTTAGTTAAACTTAACTAATTTTAGTTTAGGAGAAATAATAATAATAATAATAATATTAAGGGTCTTTTATTTAATAATAACTAAGTAGGTGGGACCCCTTGTGACTCCCTTCTTTTATTCTTTACAAAAATAAACACAATTGGATAAGCATTTAAACACATGCTACCTTGTAGCTCCCATAAATACTTTCAAAATTTGAATATTAAATATTATAAATATTTCAAATCATATCCAAAATATGTAAATATTTACATTATCGAAAAAAAATAGCTTGATGTCCAAGACTTTATGCAGACCACTGTGTTCAACAATTCAATCATAAACACATAAATTAAAATCCATACTTGCCGCTTTGAGAGACAATCTTTCTTCTATCACTGATGTCCCCTTTGGACTTCCCAGAAGTAGCCTTTGGTTGATTTGAACCTTGAGGATTAATCTCACTAATAACATGGGAACAATCGTCCTTCATATGCATATGGGAGGACACTGAATTTGAAGAGTCATTTGAAGGAGAGGAAGGGGAGGCAACAACTTTACCTTTATATTGCACACGAGGGACATCGGTTTTAGGCCATTTTCTAGCATGAGAGGACTAAATAGGTGAATGCACAGGGGCAATTTGAACATTAGGATTTACAGGTGGTGGAGGGGGTAATAAAAAATTGGGCTAGCCACAATGGTGAGAGACGGTAGGATTGGCAATATCTTGCCAACCATCATTCGCAGGGACTTCTGGTTGCAAGTATACATGAGGAGGCATAGGAATATCGGGGATATTTTGAGGCTGGAAGGGAAGTCTCTCTGGTCAGGGTTGAACTATCCCTTTCCCAATCCAATTGAAGAACCCAGTTTGAAAATGTTGGTTCAACTCCTGGGGGTCAACATCAAAATGAATTGAGAATCTAGGCCTTCTAGGCCCTCTGTTCCAGTTACCTCTTCCTCTATTATTTCGACCATGGCTTCCTCTGCTGAAGAAAATCATCCTGTATGCAACAATTCATTAGTAACTAGCCCTTAACAGACCATACATGACATTCTGTTTACATGAAACAAATTTTGTCTCAGAAATTGACATGAGACCCATGCAAATCAATCCATAATAAATTATTCAATAATTTCCAAGTGAGCAGAGGGTAGATAGGGTTCCTAGGACATCTCGAGGGATTGTAATGACAGAAAAAGTGGTAGCATAACAGGGGATAAAAACATGAGTACTGCTCAACAATTCATTAAATAATTTAACTATGCAATCAATACTAAAAATATCAGCTTCCACCTATTTCCGTGCCATATCTTTTGTCATGGTTATACAGAGATTTTAATTTATTTTATAGAACAGGGTGTGTAAAAATGAAATTGGGATTATGAGGGGGGTATAATGAGTGAAAAAGTGATAGTATGAGAGGGAAAAATATGGATATTGTTCATAAAAATAAATCAAATCAGACAACAACCATAACTCTGTTCAGACCCCACAATCCAATAAGCATTCACTCTTAAACCAAAACCATTTAACTGCCACTTCTTTACAAAATGCTTGCTGACTTCAAACAAAACAATTCATATGCCCAGAATACTCAATTATAACAGCCCTTGCATTTATACAATATCTATACAACAATCATAATAACATCATTTCCATATTTATAATAACATTATAACCCTTTGAGCCACAATCTTTTATATTCCAATTCTAAACTTGTTTTCCTTTTAAAGAAAAATAGAAATATACACAATGATTCCAACCATCCACATCTAATTATTTATTCCTTAAACTCAAATAAGCATAGGCCCAGTATTAACCACCAACTTTTGATTTTCCAACACTGTTTGACACAATCCATTGGCATTAAGACTCATAATCGAGCCCCGATTCAATTACACACATGCGTTTATCAACATAAGTCTTGATTCGAAATAACATTCAACTAATAACATGCAATTATGAGCCTTAGATTCATGTACAAAATTATTTTAAAATAAATTCCTAATAAGAGGCAGAGCCAAATAATGCCCGAGGAGAAATAGAACCAAGTCATGCTCAATAGACCAAGCACACACATGTGTCTCTTTTAAACTTGACGAGACCAAGATCCTGTTAGGGTTTAACACAACAAATGGAAGTAAGAACAAATAGCTCAACGAAATGAAAATGTCCTTAGGGATGCATATAACTTGTACCCTTTTTTATTTTAAAAACCTAACAAAGAGAAATAAAAACAGTTGGCTCGATCAATAGATAATCTTCAAAGACAAAGGTAACTCATGCCCTTTCCAAATTCACCACAGAAACATAACCTTTAATAAAAAATCTTGACAACAAAGGTTACCAAAACATAATAGTTAGCCACCTCCAATGAAGACGAGGGGAAGCAAACACTTAAAATACTGTGAAGAGAATGCCCGAACACAACCCGTGGCCAACCAAAACTATACAAGATTCCATTTAAAATTATGGGTGATGCTAAAAACCCGATTGTACAATTCTTTCTAGTAACAATGATAATGAAGGCAATGCCATGACAAAAGATAGTTTTGGGCTCGGCCAAAACAAGGCAAGAACACTTCAACTCTTAATAGTTTGCATTGCAGCCTAGAGGAATGAAACATATCAACCATCGAGATGAAAAGGAGTGAAAAAAACATAACACCAAGACTGATTGTAAAACCCACACACCAAAACTCAGGGCTTGCTAAAACATCATCATAATTTTCCACAAAGAACCAGATCGAAACACCAAGCTGACCGAACATGATTTTAACCAATAAACTAGTGCAGATGCTACACACAACACGAACATTCATTCTTTTTCTTTAAAACACCAACAATCTTGAGTATTCACAGAAGAAATCATAAGCACAACACTGATACATAGTAAAAAAAACTTAAGAAAAACACATACCTCAAGCCATTCTGAGCCAAAAATTGATTCATAACATAGAGGAGCCATCATGGATAGAAAATAAAGGAACCATACCTGGAAAATCTCGCTTGAAGGAGAGAGTTGGACTGTATCCTTCTTTCACAATAAAAAATCACGGAGCATCAACAACCACTAGAGAGAAAAACCAAATGCAAGTATGGCTAGGGTGACGGGCTTGATGGTTGTTTGAGTGACATGCAGTAAATGCATGTTGCTTCCTTCCCCAACACCATTCAATTCAACATACAAGCCAACCAATCCATCATAACATCAACCATTAATTCAAACAAGTATCCCATTGCTATATCCATTACATAGTGCACCACCTTTAGTCATGTTAAAATCTTTTAACAACAACCATATGTTATAACGTTACCATATATGTCTCACACATAACCTTTAATCAAAGCGCATAAGACTAGCAGTAAGGTATATACACTTTTATTTTGTCACTATTACATGTAACCTTAAGGCTTGTAGATAGTATTTTTTCCTTTTTGTTTAAGCTCCCACATCATCGTTTTGCATAAATCATATGTAAAAAATAATCAATCGATGTTTAATACATAAACATAGAACCTGGAAAAAAAATAATCCTTTTATCTATCGTACATGCATAAGTTGCGAGTGACCATCTAGCCATACCACAATCAAACAACCATCTTATAACACCATAACGATTAGAACCATTCCTTGAATCATCAATTGTAGAAGACTGTGCTGGCATCGTTATAACAACAAACAAAATTATAAGTGCAACACATCCATCATAGAACCACTAGTCTACAAGGGGGTCCCACCTACTAGTTTATTATTATTATTATAATTAAATAATATATCTTGGCAATCATTTGAGAGAAGTATTCATCGTTGCAATTTTAAGTGTCAATAGTGGGGAGCTTGTTGTATCTCACACACTCCAGACCGGACCTCTCCTATGCAGTTGGCGCAGTTTGTAGGTTCATGCAGGAGCCGCATGAGCTACATTGGAAGGATGCAAAGCATATCCTTTGATACATATAGGGAACCATCACCTTTGGGATTCATTATGCAACATATTCTACATTAGATCTCATTAGGTTCAATGATTCTGACTGGGATAGCGATAACACTAATCACAATTCCACATATGGTTACTCACTCAGTCTTGGTTCTAGGCCTATCTGTTGGTCTAGAAAGAAGCACACTGCCATTTCTTTATCTTCAATCAAGGAAGAGTACAGAGGGGTAGTTAACATAACCATTCAAGCTATGTGTCTACAACATTTTCTCACTGAGTTGGGCATTTAGTTTCATTGGTCGATTGTCATCTGGTGTGACAACCAGAGCACTCTGAAGTTTTGCGGAGATCCAGTTCAGAGGCAGTGGACGAAGCACATCGATATCCATGTGCACTACATCCTCGACTTAGTACATTGGGGGATCATTGACCTATAGTTCTATCCTTCAGCAAAAAATATGGTAGACATCTTCACCAAGACCTTCACTGAGCATAAGTTCCATTCTCTGCGAAGTCGTCTTGGAGTGAAGGACACAATTGCCTAGAAATTGTAGTTCTTCTTTTTACATGCATTATGTAACATGAGGGGGGGGTTTCCATGAGGTTTACCTCTTTCCTCACTTTATTTAAGTGTATATTTTGTGTTTGGGTACCCAACATGGCCCTGGATTCTTTGAGACCAAGTGTATATTTTGTATTTGGGTACCTAACATGGCCTCGTTGCTGAGACCCATTATTTATTTTCACCGTAATGATGTTTAGGGGGGGTGTTGGAGTTACTTCACACACACCTAGGATTTATTTTTCCTAAGGTTTTTCCTCATTTATTATTCATTATTATTCATTATCTAGTATCCTATATTTTAGAAATAATATTCCTCTAGGGAGAATATTCTCTTCAGTTTTCACTTCAGTTTGACTAGTTGAGTGGAGTCTAGATGTTGCATTGGTTTTGTCATCATGCAACATTGAGATCATCACTAGCTAATGCATAATAGCCTTGGTATCATCACTTGACTGGCGCATTACCCATGATTCCCTGATCTCCTCCTCACTTCACTTTGTTTTAGTCAGTTAACTTAAGACTGGTAGACTAGTTAACTCAGCTAGGTGGCAGTTAACTCCTGTAACTGCCTGAGAGACTAGACTAGGTGGCATTTTACTCCCGTAATTGTTGGTGTGTGTCCAGATCACTCTACACCACCACTATTTCACATTGGATTCTCCTCCAGTGTGCATTGGTTTACTTATACATAGTATATCATGTGTAAATTATTCATTATTCATTACGGTTAATGAGAATTCTTCCATTCTTTCTCTCTTGCTTCTTCTTTCTCAATTTCTCTCTGCAAATGTGTGTGGTATTTTCTAGCTAGATCTATTATGTGTAGGTTCAACACATTTAAAAAATATACAGCCTGTGATTTAACTTGTTGTTCAAGAAGAAGAGTTCTTAGAAGAAGAATAATTTTTTGTACATAATTCTTTATTTGATAAAAATTCAAGTAAATTGATTTTTGAAATAACCCCTTCAAAAAATAAAAAGGACAAAACTTGTTCTACATTAAATTTTAGTAAGATGCTTCCATCTGGGATCGGTAAGATTCATAAGGTTACAACATATTCTTTTGATGTTTCAATAGAATATATGGAAGCTGAGAATGCTAGACTTAAAGAAAGGATACAAGAATTAGAGTTTACTCTAATGCCACCACCAATATTGGCCACCCATGTTGCAACAATTCAACCTAGTAGGAATTTTGAGAAAAATCTAGAGTCAAGTGTAAGATTAAAAGGGACCTCAAGCTTACTTACTACAACCAAAGGTTATGTTGAACACAATATAAAGAAAATAATGTCTCTTATTTTAGATGCATGGGATCTAGCGAGTAATTTTGTTTCTCTTGGTTCCAGGATTCAGAACACCAGAGAATATTTGAAAGCTAATATTGAAAATGATGAAGGATTTTTCAAAGATGGACTTGCCACTTTTATTATAAAGATTTCAACAATGACAAAATATGAAATAAAAGAAGAAGACTTTCCTTCCAAAGATCGTATAAAGAAACTAAAGGCTTGTTGGATTCAAAGAATTAATGTATTAAGGGAACTATTAAATGAACTGAGTGACTTAACATCCAAGAAGACTGAGGATTACTCTAAATTGGCCAGATTAGATATTGCGGGAAACACTATTGAAGTAGAATATCCGAAGTTAGTATCAAATTCAATGCTTCAAACAAGACAACAATTCGAAGAAATTATGGAGAATTTAAAGAAATTATCAACAAATAAGTTCAATAGTATGATTGGATATAGTAAAAATGACATTGATAATTGGCTTGTTGAATATGCCAATAGAAATGAAGATATTGAAAATACTTTGCAAAATATTATTATTGACTATAGAGAATATGAAAATGAATTATTCAAAATCAAAGTCAAACAAGAGGTGATCGTTGCTCCTTTGTGAGAATATATTGAAGAATCGTTAAAAAGGGATATAATAAAGATTATCGAAGGCCCAATGGAAGTAGTTAATACCGATCACATAATGTCAACAAATAGATATACAAAAGGAACATACAAAAGCAAATTAAGTGGGAGAGATTTGTCACAATAAGTCTAAAGATCATATTTATCCTCAAAATCGTCTTTTTCTAGATCAAAAATCACCCAGTTATGTTTATTATTTATTTGAATAACATAACATATTTTTTATCCTTTCTCTCTTTTCTTTTCTAGGTTCAACCTTTCTTTCTCTTTGATCAACTTACTTCATTCTATTCTCCTCTTTTTATTTTATGGTTTGTGGGAGCCCCAATCCCAGTACTTTTGGACAAACACATTAATTTTCATCAGACTGTAAAGACTTTATTATTTTTTAGAAAATCCCAAAGAACCAACTTGGGGTTAATTTTGAATGTATCTTTGAACTCTAAGTATTTGAGGATAATATATTTGAAATTGAATCATCAAAATCTTATTTTGAATCTAATGAAAAACTCTTTTAAGGCTCTCTAATTTTTGTGCCATTTCTTTTCTTCCTATAAATGTGATCAAATGTATGTCATGGATGTGATGAATGTGAGATATGTTTTTATTTTCTTATAATGTATGATCAATATATATTATTTCTGCTAATTTTATGACTGAATATTCTTGGTCCTCTTCTCAGGAATTTTTTCTGTGTGTGTGTTTATGAATTTTATTTTAATTGAGTGATAAATATTTTGGGGTTTGCTTCATAGCACTCTCCTATTTATATATATTGTCTCGAAATAATTTCAAGAAATATCTTTTAGAAAAAAATCAAAGAGGAGTACCACCTCTATAAAAATGCAAGTGGATTTATATTCTCGCGAGGTTGTTGTTTTGGTCTTAAAAAACTCAAACATGAACATTTTTGGCGATCATACCAGGGAAAAAGAAGATAAAAGTTGGTTTTTGACCAAAATTATTTAGGACTCATCCTCAACCTTATCAACCCCAGCTACAAATTGGATTTGGAAATAAAAGAAGTTTTTTACACCAATTGTATTATCTTGTGATGACAACAACCCCAAATTGAAAAGAATTAGAAATATCTTGGCAAAATCTTGTCTAAGAAGAATAAATATAGATACCAAGGAGACAATTGCAAAGAACATAAAATAGAAATCAAAACTGGAAAGATATAAGGAACCCATAACCAGAAGTAAAAGTAAACAGTTTCATCTTCTAGAAATTGAATAAAATCATTTTGAAAAAAAAGAGAAAGACCCAGCCATGTGTGACATAAATGAAAATGAGGATCATGAATAAATACACGAAGAAAGGCGTGAAAGACATAGAAATCCAAGAATAAGTCTTAGAGACTCCCCTCTTAACCTTCAAGGAGAACAACATCAACTTCCAACTCTTCCACAAGGAACATTGTCGATATTTTCAAGGGATGGAGAAATAGATCCCAAAATACATATGGATTTATTTTTGGACTTGTGTTATTTTCATTTGATAGAATATGATGATTTAATGGTAAGACTGTTCCTTCAGACTTTGACTGGTCAAGCATATGAATGATACACATCCTTGCCTACAAGATCAATTGGATCATTTGATGATCTTGAAACAATATTTTTTAATATGTATGCTCCTATGATAGCATACCATACTCTCCTCACACAATTACTCAAATATGTTTGAGAAAGAATGAAACAATTTGAGATTTTAATTTAAGATTTTATAATGCATTGAATAAAATTCCAAAGGAACAAAATCCAAATGCTTTGGTAATACTTAGGTGTTATAAGAATGCAATTCCATCTAATGTAAAGTTTTCTATTATAGCTTCTCAAATTGAAACTTTACGTGAAGCAATGGAAAAGGCTAAAAAAATGGAAGATATTATCTTGGAAACATGCATTGACCTTGATATCATCCTTTGGAAGAGTCCAAATACAAATGGACAATTTGTCCATTTCAAATCAAGAATCTTCAAGTTCAAAGAGAAATGAAGATAAAAAAACATGTCATACTGAAAATCAAGGAGTTGGAGGAGGTTTTTTCAAAGGAACTATCCAAAATGTAAAGAATTATCCCATTGCAGCATAATAAACTAGACAAAGGATGGAAATAGCTCAGATGAACCAGACCATCCGAAAAATGCAAAATGAAATAACAAGATTGAGAAGAAATGGAAATTTTATTCTTAATCCAAGAATGCCTATCCAAGAGAAAAGGAGGAATCCAATCCAAGAACAAAGGATCATAGGTGATGGTACCACCGATGAATTCAAACAAAGGGTGCCAAGAATACCAAATCCAAACACTGTAATATCATAAAATGATTTTGAATACCAAGATTATGATCAAGAGGTTGATTACATTCAAGAAGAAATTATTGAATCTATATAAATGGATGAATGCGAGTCATCCATGCATATATTTGAGGAAAATGAAGAAAACAATATCTCGCAAGATAATTGTTGTAGGAAAATCTCCCTGCGGACAGGTAGATCACCTCTAAGGCTTGACCTTAACCCTAGACAGAAAAATTCTTAATGTGGACACTGAATTTCTTTCAAATCTATCTAAACTAACACATGAGAAGGAAGGATGATAGAAGTACCTGTTATCGACGTTTGTCCCTGCACGCTCCGAGTTGCACTCCAATCCTTTGCTCCTCGCTGAGTTATGCGGGCAAAACAAGATACGACTACTTCCTACTCTATCGATATTAGCTTGAAAACAGATCTATCACTAAATGATAAGTCCATGTAACATCAGACACAAACTAGAAAGAAACAGGCCAAGCGTGTCATATTAATGAGAATAACGACAACAAT
>SNQJ01S0112355.1:11836-28614 GCA_010110895.2 Picea sitchensis
GAGTAAGTTAGTTATATTTTACCAATTTAGTACAAAGAAATTGTTTACATTCAATCTCATAACATATATCTCTTCTCATGCTATTTTTTTTTAATTATTGTATAATAAACAAACTTAGAAATTGTTTCCATCAATATATTTGTTCTTTAAGTTGAAAATAAATATTTTGTCTCATGCTATTCATTTTGAATTTTTGTATACATCAACGAATTTAGAAAATGATGCATCAATAACTTCATTCTTTACAACATGGAGGCAATGTGACTATGGGTCACATTGTATGAAGACGAAAGAAGGAAATGGGATAGTAACAGGAAATAATTTAGATGGTTGAATGATAGAAGCATGCCTTGTCTTGATCATTTAAAAGAAAATATGCCAAAAATATGTCCCAATAGTTGGGTGACTAACTAGATATAAGATAAATATGCGGTTTCAAGTCGTAACCCATGTGGAGAAGATATGGATGCACTAAAAATAGGGATCAAGTGCAACAACTATATAATAAGCTCTCTGAGTACTATTCTCTATTTATAATATTCTATATTTGAATTGTTACATGTATTGTGTTTTTATTAATTTTGGTTATTAGACATATAAAACCATCGATTGTTCACATTTTTACAGGTACATTTGTTCCCATCTATGTGGTAATATGGACATCATTTTCATACTGAGTATGTTGATGATGGAAACATCACACAAGATTTTGGAGTGGAGGTTGAGTTTGACCAATCTAATTGTGTTAGCCACTCTAATCAAAACCTAATAGAGGAGAAGTTAGGTTACATTAGTGTTAACACCTACTATGTTCTACCTTGTTTTATTCCTCATTCATTCTTACTTGGTATTTAAAATTTTGTATAAGTTATAAAATATTTAGAATTTTGCTAAAGGTTTAATAGCTCACCTTAAGGGGTTTTAAATAATGCTAGAGTAAATAAATGAAATGAACTTAATGTTGTGAGAAGGGGACATAGGGAATTATACACATGTTTAAATGATTACTTGATGACATCAAATGGCTTCAAATATTTTTATTTGAGCCATTAAGTCATGTCAATACTTATGCATCATGATTATTTAACTTCATGAGTTATAGATTCAAAGTGTAATCCACTCAAGAGTGAAAAAGACAAATCGGGTTGGGTGTTATAGGAACTTCCACATGTCCCTAGTCATTATCATTTTAATCACTTTAGTGAGTCGTGGAAGATGTGGATATTACTACAAGATCATGAGTATGCAAAATAATTTATCAAAGTATTTGTTGTCATCCATAGCATGTGAAATGGGGTGTATCGTCATTTGTCCCTGTCAATTGTCTAGAAGGTTACATAGATTAATTGTCTTATGAAATATGTTTTCAAAAACTTGCACCTTATTCATTAACTAGAACAACGAGTTTATTTGAATTGGCTCATGCAGAGATAACAAATATCCTTTATTCTTGTTACACAACAGATAGATATCTTCTCTGTAGCCAAGAATCTATCCTTCAGGTCATGACTATGTAGGTGGGTAAAGGAGGATATGTGAATTGGAAAGAGCCTGAAGGACCTGAAGTCATGGAGGTTTATGAATATACTCAAATCATTTTTGATCGATCAGGGTGGTACCTTTTATGTACCAAGATAAATGGTCACCCTTATACTACAACCAGGTAATTTGTTGAGAGTTTCAATGGACACTGGGCTCAAATCACAAACCTAGTTATGCAGGTCATTGAAGAATCTACAGTTTCTACTTGCAACCTCCCCATTGATGGTGAAAGGTGGTTTAAAAGTAAATTTATTATAGGAGGAGACGTCAATCAGTTTTTAAATCCTAAACACATAGACCCTAATTGGGCCAAGGGCATCCCCAGGGATTGGATTGATGATGAGTGGATGGAAGCCTTTCTCATGCTTAAGAGATTCATCACATGCGAGGGGCCTTATTCTACTGTATTCATATTCAACCTTCGATTTTTGCTTCATCTAGTAGGGATTAAGAGGATGGATTTACCTTATTATTTCTTATGGGATGTCAACCAGATGGCTATGAGAGTTCAAGAAAACCCCAAGACCCCTCTTGATGAAATTTTTCATTACGGCTTGATTAAAGTTCTTGTTAAGGTAAAACTAGGGAAGTGGCAGAAAACTTAGGATCAGTTCTTGATCCATTCGGGGTTTGAGAAGGAAAATCATTCTTGTTCTTCTAAATAACATGTAAATATTGTTAAGATTGATCAATAAAATCCATCCAATGACGGTCAATCCACCACTACAAAGAAGGTTAAATGAGAAGCATGCTTCAATAGTCTAGAAGATCCTGTAAAATCTACATCATCTAGTCAACAAACAAATGCAGTATCTTCTCAAATATTAGGTGGAGGTAAGAACCCTTTCCCTTTTGCACATAAAACTTGCTAAAAAAGGGCTAAGAGGTTAGCAGAACCTAGGGTTTTAGTGGAGGACCAACAACATGTAAAAAACAACAATAGAGTTTGAAGATATTGTACACCTTGAATAGACTATCCCAAAGGTCAATCCTCATGCCTCGAGTTCCTCTAAGGATGATACCTCTAGGGATATAATTTTTGTAAGGAAACAAAGCACAAGGCCTGAAAATAATTTATGTTTGAAGTCTAAGGAAATGAATAAACCTGCCATCACAAAGAATGTTATCATCATTGATGAAGATCCTTTCAAACTTATTGGAAAGACATCTATAAGAAAGAAAACTCCTATCACTAATCCTGAGAAGGATAAATCCAAGAAGTGTGGTTTGATCATAAATAAAAATAAAATCATTGGGAAAAACAAATTTCTTACCGGGAAATAGGGTAAAAAGGATATTAAAATCCCAAACCCTAAGATTGGATCTAAAGGGAATGAGCCTAAATGTATGCAAACCCGGTCTCAATCTAAGTAGACTAGAAAGAATAGATTAGAATAGCTAGCAAAAAAATCTTCCTCAATCCTGCATAGAAAGCTATCAATTTAAACATATCACTTCCAGGATAAATGCATTTTTTTAGATTAAAAGTAATGGAGGATGGAAAAAAAAAAAAAAAATTCCCTGTGTCTAAGGTACCATTCTCCTTTTTGGCTATGTCTAGCTATAATCCAGGCAAAGACAAGAGTTTAAAACATGTGAGACTATTTTTGGAAGGTCGCTACAGGAAGTTCCTGCAATCGTATACATAGGGAAATAAACGTGCTACCAGAACACCTATAGCAACCAATTTTGTTGATGTTCGCACCCAGTTTCATATTTTATAACAGGGGAAGCCTATAAATTATGTAAGAATATAATGGATCATGTTATGAAGCTATAAAATGTTTTGTGGAGATAAAAGCTATATTGGGATATGAAGATTGATCCACATTAGCCACATGTGCTAAGTTGTCAAAGAATGGTTTCAAGTGGAGCATTGAAGATTGGATATATATGGGAAATATATAGATGAAGCAATAGTGTCATCATTCGAATGTAAAACAAATAAAATCAAAGAGACGTATGCAAGGTTGTTACCCTGATTTTATAATCTTTTTCGTAAATAGTTACCATTTGGTATATCAACAATTAGAAACTGAAATTCATCCTGAGTTTTTGTAGAGATTTGTTTTGAGGTGTTCCTAATTCTCAGGATTGACCCTAATTACATGTAACCTATTTGAAACATTATATATTAAATTATGTAGAATAAGAAAGGGTTGGATACTTGTTTTCCTAAAAGACTTTATTTTATACAACTATTTGGATCAACCTTATCTATGTAAAGATTTCAATGCTTAATGAAGTCATTAGTTGGTGTGTATCAATCTCTTTTGTTTCTCATTTATAATTACTCGTCTTGAACACATTATTACTATTATATGATTATATGGTTGTATGTATGTGCTGAGAGGATTTCTCTATTTTTATAGTGCAATCTTCACCACATGTATGTTTAAGATCTTTTAAATCTAGTTGAGGAAGGATTTTTGGGTTTAAGATTTATTTGTCTACTAGTTAATTATATCAAAGAACAAATTGCTCTTTTATGGTTATCAATTTTGTTTCATTTATTATTCTTCAAAATATACCCTACTCTCACTTTACTCAACTAAGGTTTTGTTTACTTGATATGTTGCACATAGAGAAGAGATCTTGAAAGTTTATCCCTTAAGTCCCTTTTAAGATGAAGAGTGTGATCCTCCCACCTCTTTAAAATCATTTTCTTTTAAATTTTGAAATAAGATGTTCTAGGATTGTTCCTAACGCAATCTAGGAACAACTTCTAGTGCTAACATCTTTCGGTGCCATTTTCAGGGAAGAAACGATGAGATTTTCCCTGGGTATAATGAAATGATACAGATCTAGTTGTAGATGGTGAAACTATAACTAGGCACAATTGACTGCATATCTTTTCACCTGGTGACTCCACATTAGACACTCTAGATCCAAAGAGAAAGGGGAATAGAGCCCATACAGAATCTCCCAATGTGCCTCTTGTTTCAAATCCTGAGAAGATCCGAAAACAATCTGAATCTCTTAAAAAATTAGGAACTGAAAAATTGTTTCTTTTACCTCCTGCTGAAGAATCTACCTAGGGGAAAGAGGAATTTGTAGAACCAGAATATTTTTACACACCCTATCCTGAAAGTAGATATAAATCTGAAGAAATATTTATATTCCATGAATAAATAGAGTACCCTCCCTTAGAAAAGATCTTAATCCTTGAATAAGTTCAAAAAGAGAAACCCAAACTTAGCCTCCAAGTTAATATCCTTGCTGCTGAAAAAAATGTTGAAAAATTCTCCAGTCCTCTCCTAAGATTCAACTAGTGAATATTCCTAATATCTCAACACCACAGTCACCACAATAATCACATACAAATCAACCTTTAGGTGGTCAAACAATGGTTGGTGCAACACCTCCCAACCCAGTCGATTCTATTAGGGCTTCCAGATATGCACCTTTGGTATTTCCAAATAATCGTCATCCTCTTCGAGCAACTGATTACATGAAGTACCTTCCAAGGTTTGACAATTAAGGGGAAAGAATTGTAGAGTCGCATTCGACTGTTTTTTATTCCTTTGTTGATAATTTCCAAGTGGATTATGATGATGTGTGGATGAGTATTTTTGTTCGAAGTTTAGATGGAGAAATGAGGAAGTGGTTCAGGAACCTTATAGATAACTCTATTACCACCATCACATACCTTGATTCCACCTTATTGACAAAGTGGGGAGATAATAAATATGATTTGTATTACATAACATAATTCAGTAATATTCAAATAAAGAACGATGAATTTGTCTCTGGATTTTATCATAGATTCAATCAGATGTATCAGAAAATACCAGATGATATCACACCAGCTGAAAGGTTAGCAAAGGTCACTTATTCTAATGCCTTTGATGATTATTTTTGTTTACTTCTTAGGGAAATAAGATCAACCACTCTGGATGATATGAAAGATTCATCTCTTGAAGTTGAATCCAACATTCTAGCATCAAAACAACTAAAGAAGAGATAAGATAAGGGAAATATTAAAGAATAATATAAGTCTTTTGCATCTAATAATAAAAATCAGAAGATTTCCTTGGAGGATATGGCAATAAAGTTGGAGGAAATGTCATCTGAACTGTCTAAACTCATATTGGAAAAACAGAAATGGAATGCTCCTAAAGAAGGAAATCGAAATCATAATCAATATAGAAGACCTTATAACCCTCAGATCATGCAAAGGGATAAGAAGAATACTGATGATCCGAAAAATCAAACACCTCTGTAGAATAATTACATTGAAGAAAATCAAGAAGCTAAAGATGTTGATGAAGATCTAGATATTCATTTGTTCGGAGATGAGATTACCCTCAGTCACCTAGCACATAATGAATATGAATATTCATTTATTTCATAGGTTGGGGGAAGTCCATATAATATTGTTTGATTGAACAACAAGGGTACAATCTTAGATCAAAATCTTCTCTTTAGAAAGAAAAATATGCTTCTAAAAAAGATAAACCTATTGTCCCAGCAGTACAAACATGAAGCAAAAATCCTAAAAAAAGACAAGTACAACCTGCTATGAAATTATCAACCCTAGAATCAGACATGTTAGCCTCTCCTTTTAGTTTGGAACATGAGATAAGTAAGATAAAAATCCCTATTCCTCTGACTGAATTGGTTAAAACTAATTCTTATAGGAATCGGAATTTGAAATGGTTGCAACATTCTTCTGCCACAGACCCTTCTACTGATGTGATTAATCTCCACAATGAAAAAACTATTATTGTTTTAGCGCCTGTTGTAGAAGAAAGGGATGACTCCACTCCTCCCTTTTATGTCTCATTAAATGTTCATGAAAAAATCCTTCATAACTTCATGTTATATTCCAAAGCCTCTCATAATATTATGCCAAAGGTTGTCATGGAAGAATTGGGGTTAGAAATCACAAAAACATACCATGATTTATTTTCGTTTGATTCTAAAAAAGTCAAATGTTTGGGGGTTATCAAAGACCTTGTTATTTCATTATCTCAAATCACATCCAAAAGTTTAGTCATGGATATAGTTGTAGACAATATCCCTCCTAGGTTTGGTATGCTTTTGTCTAGATCTTGGTGTAAGAGGCTTGGGGGATCTCTTCAAATGGATATTTCTTATGCCAATATACCTATTTTTGGAGGAGAATTTAGGAGACTTTATCGTGAAACCCAGTTGGCATATATTATCAATGGAAGTGATCATTCTATAAATCATCCCATTTATATAGTTGATGTGGACTTGAGATATTCTATATTTCATATTGATAATGTTGTCCAACAATCGTTTCCTTTGAAAAAATCAATTGTTGTCCCACAGTCTGCTGAAAATCAAAATCTTCTATGGAAATTGTACTTTGATGGAGCCTCATCTAGAGAAGGTGCAGGAGAAGGTATAGTGTTGATTTCTCCTGCAAATGAAATCATTACACTATCTTACAAGCTAGAATTTGATACTACAAATAACATTGCAGAGTATGAAGCACTACTGTTAGGTCTTAGGGAAGACAAAGAACTGAAAATTCAACATTTAAATGTTCATGGAGATTCAGAAATCATTGTACAATAGGTCAGAAATGTGTATCAGACGAAGAATATTTGGTTGAAAAAATACATAAATGATGTATGGGACATTGTTGAATACGTTTTTCTGTATTTTAATATTGTACATATCCCTAGAAATTAGAATGAGAATGATGACTCACTAGATGTGGCAGCAAGCACCTTCAAACCTTTACCCCCAAAACTGAAATATGAAATAGAGGTCAGATACAGGCCTTGTATTCCAGACAATGAAAAGTATTGGAGAGTGTTTGAAGAGGATTCTAAAATAAAGAGATCCATTGAAGCTATTGATGATTTCTCTTCCATTCATATTGATCAAGATGAAGATGTGGAAGAGAAAAAATAGAATTTGAAATTTCACAACATGATTGATGGACATAATATTTTGCAATTGTCAACAAATCATATTCCGAAAGGTCTAGTTCCTCTTGAAAGTATCTTTGATTAGAATGATGTCCCTTTGAAGCCCCTTGATCCAAAAAAAGAAGCAAATGTAATTGATTGCAATCTTGGGACTGCTGCAAATCCTAAACATTGTAAACTATCAAAATTTCTGCCAAGGAAGTACATAGCTAAATATGAGAAATTGTTGAAGGAATTTACTAATATTTTTGCATGGCATTATGAATATATTAGGAATTTTGATGAAACTATTTTGCAACACAAGATACCTTTGAAATAAAATGTGAATCCATTCAAGAAGAAACTAAGACAGATTAATCCTCTTTTGTTACATATCATGGAGAAAGAATTCAAAAAGCTTCTAGATGCTAAGATCATTTTACCTTTAAGGTAGTCTAATTGGGTGGAAAATCTGGTACCAGTGAGGAAAAAGAATGGTGAAATAAGACTTTGTGTCGATTTCAAGAATCTAAACAAATTCTTTCGGAAAGACAACTATCCACTGCCCAAAATGGAACACATCTTGCAGAGGGTACTAAGATCTAGCAGGCTGTCTATGATTGATGGTTTTTCTGGATACAATCAAGTTGTTTTTCATCCTGATGATATGGAGAATATTTCCTTCAAGAAACCATGGGGGACTTTCATGTACACTCATATTCCTTTTGGTTTGATAAACTCATGAGCTATGTTTCAGAGAGCCATGGATATAGCCTTCATGGGAGAAAAGGAAAAGTTTGTGGTCATCTATCTAGATTACATTACTGTGTTCTCTAAATCTGATGACGAGCATATACAACATCTGAGACAAGTATTTCTGAAATGTATAAGGTATGTTCTTTCCCTTAAAACAAAAAGTCTCATTTTTCTTTAGAACATGGGGAATTACTTGGTCACATTGTTTGTCCTGGTGGAGTTAAGATTTCTCCTGATAGAGTGATAGCTATTCAAAGACTTTCCATTCCTAGAACTAAGAAATAGATTTAGTGTTTTCTTGGGAAGATAAACTTTCATAGAAGGTTTATTCCTAACTTTGCTGAATTGGTCAAACACATAAATGGTATGTTGAAAAAGGGTAGTGAGATCAAGTGGAAGACAAAGGCTAAAGATTCTTTTCAGACTATTAAACAAGCTATTTCAGAAGCTCTTGTTCTTATCAGTCCATATTTTGAAAAAGATTTCCTAATTTGTTATTTTTCATCTTATGACACTTTAGCAGTTGCTTTATTACAAAAGAATTATGAATGTTTCGAGAAACCTATTGTTTTCTTTAGCAGGGAACTTCAGGACACTCAGTTAAAACACAACATCATGGAGAAACATGATTTTTCCTTGGTTAAAGAACTGAATCTTTCATAATTTATGTATTACACTCCAAAGTTATTTCCTATGTACCATCCAACATTATTAAATATATATTGACTCAGCCAGACATTGGTGGAAAGAGGAGCAAATGGATAGCTAAGTTGCTTGAGTATGATTTGGACATCAAGCCTACTAATATAGACAAAGGTTTGGGGTTAGCTAAGCTATTAGCTGACTCTAATTGCAAAGTTTTGGGAGTTGATTACATTTGTAACAATTCAAGAAACTCACATCCTCAGGACAACAACCCTTGGGTAGATGAAAAGATTGTTGAATCTGAATGGTATAAATATATCCTCTATTTTCTTCATAATTTCCAAGATCCTCCAAGAATGGATATATCCAAAGTAAGATTCTTAAAACTCAAAGATGTCAAGTATTGTGTTAATAATCAGATTTTATTTTGGAGGGAACCTAGTGAATTCTTATTGCGATGCCTTGATAAAGAAGAAGTTGAAAATGTCATGACCCAGTTTCATGAAGGAGTGTGTGGAGGACATCACTTCTAAAAGAGAACTACATACAAAATACTCAAGGTTGGGTATTATTTTCCTAGTCTATTTGATGATCTCAGTGTAAAGTAAGGACATGTGAAAAATGTCAAAGGTTTGAAGGAAAGAAAAATCTCAAGTCCTTACCTATCAATCCTGTAAAAGTGGTTGGACCTTTCCAGCAGTGGGCATTAGATTTCATTGGTGAAATCCATCCTCCATCTAGTAGCCAACATAGATGGATTCTAACAACAACAAAATAATTCATAAAATGGATAGAATCCATACCTACAAGGAGGGAAACTAATAAAGTGATCATGGATTTTCTGGAAGAAAATATTTTATCTAGGTTTGGTTTTCCTAATACGATCATCATAGATAATGATGTGGCCTTTAAGTCTTCTAACCTGATTAAATTTTATGAAAATTATGGTATCAAGCTCAGAAATTCCACTGCTTATTATCCACAGGGTAATGGTTTGGCAGAATATTCAAATAAAAGTATGGTCGGGATTATTAATAAAATTTTGGAGGACTACAAGAGGATTTAGGATGGAAAGTTAAAATATGCCTTGTGGGTTGATCGAGTAAGTACCAAAAGAGCAATTGGAACTTCACTATGGAAGTTGTTTTCCCTATACAACTTGATTTTCCAATCGTGAAGTATCTGCAAGAAATTGAGGATGACCCAAATGATGTTATCAGAAGGATTTTTCAGATTGTGGAATTACATCAAGTGAGGGATAAACTTATGGATAAGGCACATCAGCATCAACAAATGATTAAGGACAATTTTGACAAAAAGTAAAAAACAAAGCAGTTGATACTTGGTGATTTCATTTTGAAATGGGATGCTCACAAGGAAGATCATCATGGGAAGTTTGATAGCCTGTGGACAGGTCCATTCAGGGTTGATTTTTTTTTGGATAACAACACTTTCCTATTGCAGAATTTGGAAGGTCAAGAGGCTTTTAGTGGCCCAATAAATGGGTGTTTTATGAAGAAATTATTTTACTAAGGCCATTGGTGGCCTGAATCTCATTGTATATATCAGTGTGGTGTATTAGTTAAAAGTTAAAGACTCCATAGCCCAATGGAGCAGTACTACTTTCTTTGTTTTTTCAGTTTTTAGAAATGGTCTTTACTTTTGTAGTCTGATATATTTTTGAATAAACTTTTACCAGAGTTTAGGAAATGGAACAACACAGTTTTCAAATAAGCATGGTTTGAAGCTCAAAGGATTAGAAGGCATAGGTCTACTCAAATTTCTTAGAGTTTCACAGGGAAAACTCCATCCCCCATGGAGCCATTGTTAACACCTACTATGTTCTACCATTTTGTATTCCTCATTCATTCCTACTTGGTATTTAAAATTTTGTATAAGTTATAAAAAATTTAGCATTTTTTTAAAGGTTTAATATCTGACCATAAGGGGTTTTAAATAATGTTAGACTGAATAAATGAGATGGACTTAATGTTGTGATAAGGGGACATAAGGAATTAGACACACATTTAAATGATTACTTGATGACATCAAATGGCTTCAAATATTTTCATTTGAGCCATTAAGTCATGTCAATACTTATGCATCATGATTATTTAACTTCATGAGTTGCATATTGAAATTCTAATTAACTCAAGAGTGAAAAAGACAAATCAAGGTGGGCGCTATAGGAACTTCTACATTTCCTAGTCATGATCATTTTAAGAACTTTGGTGAGCAATGGAAGATGTGGATAGTACTACAAGCTCATGAGTATGAAAAATCAGTTAGAAAATTACTCATCGTCATCCATACCATGCGAAATGGGGTGTATCTCATTTGTACCTGTCATTATTGCAGAAGGTTACACAGATCAATTATCTTATTAAATGTGTTTTCAAAAAATAATGCTTTGTTCATTAACTGCATTAGAGATTTTATTTGAATTGGCTCCTACAGAGCTAGAAAATCTCCTTTATTATTGTTACACAACAGACAAATCTCTTCTTTGTAGATAATAATCTAGACTTTCGATCATGACTGTGTAGATGGGTAAAGGAGGACATGTGAATCAGAAAGAGATTGAAGGACTTGAAGTCATGTAGGATTATGAAGATACTCAAATCATTTTCAATCGGGTAGGGTGGTACCTTTTCTATACCAAGATGGATGGTCACCATTATGCTACAACCAGGGAATTTTCTAAGAGTTTCAATGGGCAGTGGGCTCAAATCGAAAACCTAGTTATAAAGGTTACTGAAGAATATATAGTTGTTGCTTGCAACCTCCCCACTGATGGCGAAAGGTGGTATAAAAATAAATTGATTACAGGAGGAGACGTCAATTAGTTTTTAAAGCCTAGACACAGAGACCCTAATTGGGCCAAGGGAATCCCCATGGATTGGATTGTTGATGAGTGAATGGAATCCTTTCTCATTCTTGAGATATTCATCACATGCGAGGGGAATTATTCTATTGTATTTCTATTCCACCTTCGATTTATGCTTCATCTAGCATGGACTAAGAGGATTCATTTACCTTATTATTTCTTACTGGATCTCAAAAAGATGCCTATGAGAGTTAAAGAAAACCCCAAGACCCCTTCTCATGGATTTTTTCATCAAGGGTTGATTAAATATCTTGTTCAGGCCAAAATAGGGAAGTTACAGAAAACTTGGGATAAATTCTTGATCCATTCGGGGTTTGAGAAGGAAAAGAATTCTCCTACTTCTCAATCGCATGGAAATATTGTTAAGCCCGATCAAGAAACTCCATCCAATGTTGGTCAATACACCATTGCAAAGAAGGGTAAACGAGCAACGTGCTTCAAGACTCTAGACAAACCTATAAAAGCTACATCATCCAGTCAGAAAAAAGATGCAGGGTCTTCTCACATATTAGGTGTAGGTAAGCAAACTTTCCCTTTTGCACAGAAAACTTACTCAAAAAGGGATAAGAGGTTAACAGAACATAGGGTTTCATTGGAGGACCAACAACCTGTAAAAAAAAAATAGAGTTTGAAGATATTGTACACCTTGAAGAGCCTATCCCAGAGTTCAATCCTCGTGCCTCAAGTTCCTCTGAAGACTATACCTATAGGTATATAATTTTAGTAAGGAAACAAAGCACAAGGCCTCAAAATAAGTTCAGTCTGAAGTATAAGGAAATGAATAAACCCACCATCACAGAGAAGGTTATCATCATTGATGAAGATCCTATAAAAATTATTGGAAAGACATATATAAGAAATCAAAATCTTGTCACTAAGTCTGAGAAGGATAAATCCAAGAAGGGTGGTTTGATCATAAATAAAAAGACAATCATTGGGAAAAAAAAAATTCTTACAAGGAAACAGGGTAAAAAGGATATTTAAATCCCAAACCCTAAGATTGGATCTGAAGGGAATGAGCCTAAACATATGCAAACTTGATATCAATCTAAGAAGACCAAGAAAAATAGCTTAGAATTGTTGGCAGAAGCATCTTCCTCAATCCTGCATAGAAAGCTATCAATTTAAACATATCACTTCCAGGATAAATCCAATTTTTGAGATTAAAAGTAATGGAAGATGGAAAAGTATTTTTTTTTCCCCGTGTCTAAGGTATCATGCTCCCTTTTTTTTATGTCCAACTATATCCTAGGAAATGAAAAGAGTTTTAAACACGCGAGACTAGGTTTTGGAAGGTCGCTACAAGAAGTTCTTGCAATCGTATACACAGGGAAATAAAGGTGCTACCATAACACCTATAGTAGCCGATTTTGTTGATGTTCACACCTAGTTTCATATTTTGTAAATGAGGATGGATATAAATTATCTAAGCATATAATGGATCATGTTATGAATCTATACAATGTTTTGTGGAGATAAAAGCTATATTGGGATACAAAGATTGATCTAGATTAGCCACCTATGCTTAGTTGTCAAAGGCTAGTTTCAAGTGGAGCATTGAAGATTGGATATATCTGGGAAATATATAGATGAAGCAGTAGTGTCATCATTCGAATGTAAAATAAATCAAATCAAAGAGACATTATGTAATGTTGTTGCCCTGATTTTAGGAGTTTTTTCGTAAATTGTTACGATTTGGTATATCAACAATTAGAAACTGAAATTCATCCTGAGTTTTTGTATAGATTTGTTTTAAGGTGTCCCTGATTATCAGGATTGACCCTAATTACATGTAATATAATTTAGACATTATATATTGAATGATGTAGAAGAAGAAAAGGTTGGATCCCTGTTTTCCTAAAAGACTTTACCTTATACAACTGTTTGGATCGACCTCATCTGTGTAAATATTTCAGTGGTTAATGAAGCCATTAGTTGGTGTGTATCATTCTCTTTTGTTTCTCATTTATAATTCCTCATATTCAACACATTATTACTATTATATGATTATATGGTTGTATGTATGTGCTAAGAGGATTTCTCTATTTTTATAGTGCAATCTTCACCACATGTGTGTTTAAGATCTTTTAAATCTAGTTTAGGAAGGATTTTTGGGTTTAAGATTTATTCATCTACTGTTTAATTATATCAAAGAACGAATTGATCTTTTATGGTTATTAGTTTTGTTTCATTTATTCTTATTCAACATATACCCTACTCTCACTTGAATCAGCTAAGGTTTTATTTACCTGATCTGTTGCACATAGAGAAGAGATATTAACAGTTTATCCATTAAGTCCCTTTTAAGATCAAGAGTGTGATCCTCCCACCTCTTTAAAATTATTTTCTTTTAACTTTTGAAATAAGATGTGCTAGGATTGTTCCTAACACAGTCTAGGAACAACTTCTAGCGCTAAAAATTATAAAGATACAAGAGATCATGAAAGTGGACTTCTCATCATTTCAATGTTTTATTTTTTGTTGCAAGTGGTGGGATACCTTTGACTAGAGAAATGTAAAGGAATATCATGATAGTGGGCTAATATATATTAACTCTAAAAAAATGTGGGTTGAAACTAAGGAGCCTTATGTTTTTCCAAAACATTGCAACCAAGTGTTCATTTACCCAAATGTGTTTGATGGGGATTGGTGGTTCATACTAAGAGATGATATTAAATCTAAACATATTTTTGAGAACAACAATGTTACAATGCTAAGCGAGGAAGATAATAAGGGTGATGGAAATGAAGACTGATTTGTAAATGATTTGTTTGGACATTTATATTGTGGATGTGTCATTTTATTATGGGTATATATAATGGACAATTATGTTTTTTTTTTCTTCATTTTATAACTATGTTGGATATGAAAAGTTAACAACCATTTACAACCACCATATAGAAAATACATTAAATAGTAAAAACATAAGATGTGGTTTTGATATATTTTAATTGTCATATTTATTGTCTATTATAGCATATATGTGTTTTGTTGTATTAAAATATGTTTATGTTAACCTTTGAATTACTAAGCATTAATTGAGATATCACAAAGTTGGTGACGTAAAATAGTAAATATTTATTTTAAATTATATTTTATTTAATAAAAAATGAATATATTAAAAAATATTCAAATCTCAAAAAATTTGTTGTTTAAAAATCAAAATTCAGATAAATATATACTTACTTTGATGAAACTTCTAAGGATAATTCCAACAAAATAACTTCTTGCAACATCTATGAGTTCTAGAATCACACTTGTGGTGTTGACATTACCAACTTCTAAGGATAATTCCAACAAAATAACTTCTTGCAACATCTATGAGTTCTAGAATCAACTTGTAGTGTTGGCATTACCAAGAATCATGGCCTTCACCTATTTCACTCCATATTTTAGTTTTATAATCATATAAACTTATATTAATCATTATTTTTACATTCTTCTTGAAATAAATGTCAATATAGGAAGGGCATGGGAATTCTAAAAGAGTCTTTTTCTAGAGCATAGTGAGAATTAAAGAAAATTTTAATGATCCATGCTTTATATAAAAGTACATAACCTTTGTCAATTTTACTAATTCTTAAAATACTAATTATAAAATGTTGGGTGATATTATTTTTTAATAGAAGATTCATAAAGTTTGTATTAGAGTAAAAATTTGTGAAACCATTTCATCAAAACTACATATATCAAAATGTATTAGTATTCTCTTTATTTAGTATTTTAAATTTAATTGAATAAATTTCATATATTATAATAGTTGGATAATATAAATTAATAAAATCTTTGTAAAAAATTAAATATTAATCAAATATAATAATTGTGATTTTAGTAAACAATTATATTATATTCAAGTCTCACTAGCTCTCAATCCGTTAAGGTGTGGGTTTTTTTTTCTAGGCGACCCGAATTCAATACCCTTACAGTTAGTTTAGTTGAAAGGAGACACCCAAAATCCAACGATCTAAAGGGTTGGTGTGACCCTGTAATCCCCATGTGATTTTAATGAATTAGACGCCCCTAGGTTGTTGTTTCTTAGTCAATTGTTAAAAACATTGGCCCCATAGGTTACAGACACATTTCTAACAAACAAAAAGAAACAATTATATTACAACTTTTTCCTGTAATCTTTGAATAATAAAAATTAAAAAAATAGCATCATTATTACATCAACATTATTATTATTAATGATTAATTATGTTATAATGTTATTGTTATAATATATGAAAAAAGACATAAATATTCAAATCACAATAATTTCACTCATCATATTTAAGTATTTTTGTTTCTAAACACGTTTAATCAACATATTATATATTGTTAGACAAAAAACAATTCACCTTGAAGAAAAGTTCAACATTATATGGAATTAATGGTTAAAACTTTTTGTAATCACAATCCAAATTAAATTCTTTCATAAAAGGAAATTTAAACATTATATGGTAATGGTTAATTTAAATGAGTGGTACCTATCAAATTTCAATTAAAAACAGAGAAAACATTAACAATGTTTGACATTAGCATACTCCTACTACATTTTATAAATCAATCAACAACAACCACCACAACATTATATGAAAAACATAATATACATTAGCAATATACATATGAATATACATGTAAAACATACATCTCAATAGAATCTACAATAAACATGTCATATATAGATCTCAAGTCAAATATAAAAAAATTAATATACATGTCAATTAGTACCACTACTAGATAGGTCTACCACTAGAGCCAGGTGCATCAATGTGTCTTTTATCAAAGGTAGGGCCTCTATCAAGAACAACTATCTCATAAACAAATGCCAATAAAAGTGCACTGTCAAATGTATCTCTATCAATATCATGAAGATGTGTAGTATTATTGATGTGAACATAGTGTCCAAAGCATCAATTTCTTGTGAAACATGTGGAGTAAGAGAAGGAGGGGGATTAGTGGATGATGAAACATGTGGAATAGGAGAAATACAAGAATTAGTGGATGGTGACACAAGTGGAGAAGGAGGAAGAGGATAAATAGAATATGGTGATGCATGTGGAGTATAAGCAGGAGGAGGA